>DWQW01000349.1:0-57586 GCA_018249695.1 Heliconius erato demophoon | reverse complement strand
TACATACGACTCGATTTCGAAATGAGGCGTGTGCGGCGGTGTTCCTTTGATAGGTTTATGTGTGCGTGCGCCATCCTTACAAATGGCGTTTTGTTTTAAAATGACAATTTTATTATTTATTTTGTTTAAACAAATTTTTTTCATTTTTGAGAATTTATTTTTTTCTGAATTATATTAGGCTTTTATAGAGTAGTTAAAACTGTGGTTTCATTTAATGTGGTGCTGACACTTCCACCCTGTATATACACACAATTTATAACACCCTCTTTTTGGCAGTCAAGTTGGTCAAGTCTGTGGTATCGTATCTCCCAAACATATGAACCGATTTCGTCTAGTTTAATTTGAAAACTGACTTAATCTTTCTTAGCTATGACTCATGAAAATAAACACAGCCGTTTGAAGATCATCAGCTCCTTTCTAGTTGATAAAAAGATATGAATAAAAGAGGTTTAATTGTGTGTCAAAAAAATAATTTATATATTACTAGCGACCTGCTCGGCTTCGCCCGTTAAATCAAGAAGTACCTTAGACGTGAAAGCGTAAACAAACAAACTTACATTCACATTCATAATATTAGTATGATTAAGCACGCGACCATTTCCTACAATTACACTGTATATATCAACATATGCATCTACGTTCCAACGTTTTTATACTATAATAATGAGTAAAAATATTATTTCTAAGAGATATTACTCTTCCGGATACATTAGATAGAAATGCTTTTTTTTCTAATTAGCCCGAGCTAAAGCTCATTAGAGTAGCGAAATAGCGCTAGCTTAGTTATTTTCAATACAACCTCCTTTCACCTTTCAAACTGTTACTTTTGCAAAGATCAACCAGACTAGCCTACAAAGTAAATGTTTTCTTTGTAATAATACAGATATGTAGATGCAAAAAAACAGAAAGTTTATTTATAGTTATTTTAAAATTTTAAGAATTTCACTAAAATTTTAATCCTATATAAATTTATAAAATAAATATATATATAGAATATTACCTACATATTTCTAAATTATGCGGAAATTCGTAGTTTTACAAGATGTATATTGGATAACTATCTCTATTGTCTAAAGATTAGATCAACGTTTAAAATAATTAACGGAATACACTGCCCCAATTTTCAAGATGTCAACGATAATTCCATCGAGAAAATTACAATAAATATAATTCTCTCGAGCAGGAATCGAATCCACAACTATCGCGCTTACAGTCACAACGACCTCTATTGTATATATGTACCTACTCTAATATAAAAAAAATATAAAGTGATATCGTAACTGATACAGTCGTATCAAGAATAACCTTTTATTGTACGGTAGTGAAAGTGAAATAAAAGAAAGTGGCGAATCACTTGCCTTAATAAGGTAACATAATACTCAACTGGCGTTTTTATATAAGCTAATCCTTTATAAGAGAAGATTTATTTGCCTACAAACTTTCTTTTAGGGAGAGTATCTCCTAATAATATAAAGCTGTAGTATGTTTGGTGGGACGCGCTTATCTCCGAAACTACTGGTACAATCGTCACCCGCTTGTGCCCCTGCGCCACGACGGCCTTAATATCATCGATAATTCAATAAATTTATATACCAATATTTATATGCTAACCTAATCTATCAACATATTGTTTTTGTAAAATACAGTTAAAAAAAAAACCTTTTAAAAAAATCCATGAACAGATTTATAATTACGTGTCACGTAATTATAATCTGGTAATATTGGATATATGAAATAACTTGTTGTAGGTACATAAAAACCTAGTAAAATAAATTTATTGTAATATTAATGGATGTTATTACTTAGATTATTTACATAATAAACCACCGTTTTTGTTAAGAATGTTCGAGATTGTAAAGCAGCAATCATATAAAGTTATTTAATACTTAGAAAATTTATAACGAATCAGATCTATCATTTATATAATTTTCCCATTTTTTTTAAATTATCTGATCCTATTACTAATACTCAGCTGCCTGTCTATCTGTCTGTCTGTCAGTCTGTCACCAGGGTGTATATCATGAACCGTGATTTTCACAGATATAAATATTTAAACATAATATATACATATTTATGGGGGCTCCCATACAATAAATTATTTTTTTGCCCGTTTTAGGGTTCTGTATCTTTTGAAGAAAAAAGGAACCCTTACAAAATCACTTTGTTGTCCATCTGTCCATCTGTCTGTCTGTCTGTCAAGAGTCTTTATTTCAGGAATGTTTGGAGATATCGAGTTGAAATTCGAATGGGCCCCATGATTTTCTGAAAAAAACGTATTTCTACATTTACTTTAAAAAAAAAGATATGGCCGTTTATATCGAAAAAAAATGGTATTTCGAAATTATAAAGGGAATCAAAATTAAAAGGGCACTTCCGGTTGACCTAGAATCATGAAATTTGGTAGCTAGCATCTTCAAATAGTACTTATTCAAAAAAAAATCTGAATATATACATTTGTGGTTAAATCCTTAAAAACAATAGCCTTAAAAGGAAAGCAAAATTTGGCATTAAAGCCGCTAGTTTAAGCGAAGTATCAGAAAGGACTCTGGCTGAGCTAAGCTTGAATTACCGAGAAAAGCTCGAGGTCTTCAATTTTTGTAGGGAACCCGCCGTGCGCGAGTCAGGCCTGCACTTGGCCACTTTTTGTTTAAATTATATTGTTATCGTTATTATTAATATGTTAATAATGTATTCTCGATATTTCTAAAATACATGTTCAACGTTTTAAAATTACTAACAAAAGATATAAAACAGTGAGGCCAGTCGTAGTGCAGCGGCACAGTGTGACTGTAAACGCCACTGGTTGTAGGTTCGATCCCCACTTGAAGAAATGAAATATTTGTTTAAAATTTATAATTTCATATTTTCGCTCTGGTGTCGAGGCAAAGCGCGGCGTTGAGTTCCGCCACTCAGCATGCTATGCCTCTTTAACATTAGGGTCCCTCTGTCTACCCTGCTGTGTGCGTGATACAACGTGAAGCTGATATTGACACAAAACATAACGTTACGACGGAAAATTTCAGAAGATTCTAAAATTCCATTTGTAATAACAAAAAAGATTAAAATTCTTTCTACTCATACTAGAGGACAACAGAGATTGAAGGATTTTCTTCTACAGATTATAGAACAACATTCATTCATTCATTCTAATGTGAGAACAGAGTGATATATCACTAACTTCCGCTAAGCTGATTATGAACAAAAAACTAATATTAGTTATGAATAATAGTATGTCAGCAAATTGAATGTTAAATGTGGGCGTTGGAATGTTTATTCATATAATATTAGTATAAAGTAAGAATAATCTATAAGCATATATACGTACGTACGTACATAGAACCTATACGTAGTCTTTTGTAATAACCTTAAAGTTCTCACGCATAGTACTTAGGCTACGTAAGAGATCTTATTGAAAACGAATTCTTTTACCAGTTTTCGCTCAGTAGTGGTCGAACCCACAACCACAGCCTGTAACTATAATCAAACACTGTTCCATTCTGCCACTATGCTGTCTATCTGTAGTTACATATACCTGTGTGTATTTTATATCCATATAAATCAGACTGGTGAATAACACACATTTGTTTATGAATAGTTTATTTTTATTTTAACACGCTCGAAGGACCATTTGCTGGAAACTTCGGTCAGTACTGATTTCCGCTAATTTATTACGAATGTCTTATAATATATGTCCATTAATAAAGATTATTAGCAATTATTATTTATGATATGGTAAATGTTTGTCTATCTAGAGTAGAAGCTAAAAAAGTAAGTATTTACTAAGTTACCCATATAAAATATATTATGCAATACAATAATTATTTATATACTATTATGTATATACATAATATATTACATAAAATAAATGATTATATACTTTATATAAAGTATTAAGTATAATGTAGGTATACTTAATTATATATTTTCTATATAAAATTGTTAATTTAAACGACCAAGGTTGCGAGACTATGTTATCCGTTTTAGTTAAGCTATTGCATAGATTTCTATATAATTTTTTCAAACTTACTTTATATAATATTTAGATTGTGTGTCGTACTGGTATTTTATTAAAACTAGCGACCTGCTTGCGGTTTCACTCGCTTGAACTACACAGTTAGATACCTAATCTGAGTGAATGTTCATGTTCTAATTACATTATGATTTTAAAGACAATGTCTTTACATTAAAAAAACAGTTAAGTGCGATCCGGGCTAATCCATCGAAGGTTCCGTAAAAAATTCCGGATTTGAATCCGTTGACCTACAACGGGAATTACGACTTACGAAAATTGCCAAATGTAAATTTGCACTCACTCTAATTTTCAGTTTTCGGATTTCTTTCTTTATTGTATTGTTCTCACTTTGTGCCATATCTCATAAATCGCGGGAAGTGCCCTATAGGTTTTAATTACACAGCGAATTTCATAAAAATGCACCAAACATTATGCGATTGCGATTGACATACGGAGCCCTGAAGATTAAGTTTATGCAAATTCTATTAAACAGTTATTATACTTTTACGTTACGTTTAGTCGAACAAAATATTTTATATTGACATAACTTTTTAATTTATAAACTTTTGTCAAAATACAATAGTAAATACTGCGTTTGTATTAGTTAAGCCGTTTTTGAGATAAGCGTGCACAAACACATAAACAAACAGATAGTTTTGGATTCTATTACATTGATGGATGCTCACAATAATAGATTTTCTCATATATCTTCTAAGTAAGAATTCGATTAGTTACTATTTTATAATGGACTTATATGTAGATTTTAAAAAATATTATCTAGTTTTCATTTGTTGTTATTCAAAAGACGCAAAGTCAAATCATTTTAAATACTTATACAGATTTTTGTAGGGTCGTCTGTTTTGTATCTCATTTTATCACTTTTAGATGTGACAATTGAGCACAGTTTATTCTGCTAATGTCACGTAGAAAGAATAAGAGACGCAGGTGATTGGTCAGTCTATCAATAGGATATCCTAGTCAATAGGACTAATTAGATAAGCCACCGCCTGAAAAAAATGGACATTACAAAATATATGCAGAACTACATAGGGTTCCATCACTCAACACGAAATGTTTCAATATTGGTTTCTCTGTGTCCAACCTTCTATTTACGAAAAAGGTATAAAAACTGCATTATATTCCACATATATGTACTTAATACGTTTATAATATACTTAATTAATACTTATTAGGATAGTCTGACTGAACGCATCGATTGTGGGTTCGATTCCCACTCGAAGAAATAAATGATTTCCATTTTATTGCTCTTGTAACAAGACAAACGCAGCGTTGAGATCTGCCACTCAACAAACAATCAAACGGAGTGTCTTAACATTAGGATCCCTCTGCATACCCTGAAAATGGTTTGAATCTGAGTGATGTTCATAATATACTTATTAAATACTTTTTACACTTACCTGGTACAAAACCTTTCGTATCCCTCCTCTCATACTCCTCAGCCTTCTCCGGCTTCTCTTCCGTATCAAAATCCTCACATATCACACTATGAACGTATACAAAAACACACACGCACAACAAAACGATCTTTAACTTGCCTTGCATTTTATCAAGTAACACTTATATGATTATATATTTATGTATGTATTGTATAAGCCATTTTAACTAACAGTCACATTTTCACTAAAATAAACCTGCACCAACACTTTCTTTTGTGATTTTCGTATTTTTTGTGTAGTTTTTCGAGTTTATTTTAGTTTTATTAAATATTGAAGTATACGTGTTATGCTTGTCGCTTGAGCGAATGTACTGAGTTTAGAGTGGTAGGGGCAACCCCACTGCGCGCGCGCAAGCCTTCAATGAACGTACCGCTATACGATAGGGTTATTATGTTTTACGTTTTGTTTTTTTTTATTAATAGATACTGCTTAGGATACTAGTGTTATGTTTTTTTAATAATATGAATACTTTAATATGATATAAGATATTAATTTGGTACTCTAATTAGTATATAAATATATTTTAATTTAAAATAATATAAAATAAAATTATAATTAATTTAATTGAAAATGACTTCTCATATTAAAAACGTCTTTTGTCTTAATTGAAAATAATAAAATAAATTAAAAGCATCTGAAAAACTCTTCATACAAAAATCATTACGTACTGTACACAAGGAAATATACATTTCTCAACTAATCAATATTTATATACATATACGTAAAGGTAGGTACATAAATTCTCCCGTTAATGAATCACTCAAAGACAACGCACTGACTGCTGGATTTAGAAAATTGATATTTGTCTTGTAGGTAGGTTAGGGAGTATAGAGGAGCACTAAGAGAGGATTTCTCAAAATTTCTACAGGAACAGTAAAGAAACGGGATTCTCTACTTCAAGTTTTAGATCCCACGTTAACAAAGTTACGGGCGATAACTAGTATAATATACCTTAACATTTAAAGCAAGTGGCAGCCCTATCACTAAGTACCGCACACCTTATAATGGGCAGATAAGCTATCTGAGAACACCGTGGTCAGAGTAATTAAACGTGATATCGTACCGTTACCGTTGTGATAAGCACTATTACTTAAATTCTGTATGTACAGCGGAATAGGCAGAGAGATCCTAGCGTTAAGACACCATCACACTCCATGCACCGATTAATATAAAGACATTTCGCTTAGGGTGACGGAACTTAGCGCCTCCGTTGTCTTATTGCAGCAGGGAAAAGAAAATAATATTAATATAAACATTCTTATAAGTAAAGGTAGTTATAGGCTGGGCCAGTGTAGAGTTGGCGTCCACTGCCGACAACATGTCGAGGAGATCTGACCGTATTCGCGATGGTTGTGGATTATGATTATAATTTTAAAAAAACTTACTCTCCCTCTTACTTTACTCTTACTCTTTGATGTATCTTATTTATTACTTGTTTTTTTGAAATTAGAAAATTATAAAAAATATATATTTAAATAAATTTTATTAATAACGATTTTATTTTAACTTGTATTAATAAATTTCGTAATTTAATATTTTGATTATAGACACGTGACGTCATATATTTCTAATTGTATTAATTAGAAAGAACATTAGCTATATCTGACAAATACAATAAAGAAAACATATCAACATACTTCCACACGTGTGGTTTCATATTTATATATTTGGTCATAGATTCATATATGCCAACATAAGTGCATGGTCCATATATATCAATGGAAAATGTTTATCATGCTTAACTACTTTTGCTTAGGCAGCATTAGTTTTAGTTAAGCGAGTGGTTTAACATAAAAAATACCATTTTTTTCTGTCCAGAGCTATGGACAAAATGCTGTATAAAATAAAAATGCTTAATCCTAACTAACCATAATAATAATTATTTTTTTTTTCATAAAAATATTTAAATATATAAAATATTTTTGACACTAAATAGTTTTTATCGTTATTAAAATTGTGGCGTGGTGGCCGGTGGCGCCGGGGCATAAGCGACCGACTGTAAAACGCGACGCGACCCGAATATTGTAGGTTCAATTCCCACTCAGGGAAAGTAAATATTTAATATTTTCATTTCATCGCTTCGGTAACGATACAAAGCACGGCGTTGAGTTTCGCCACTCTACACGCAATGTCTCAAGAATTCAGCGGAAAATGAAGGACGGAAGTGTCTTAACAGGGAACGGCGTGTCTTAAGTCTTAACACTAGGTTCCTATTCCTTTAGTCTATTCTTTTGGACTCTAGACATTTATACTGATACGAATCCTTCCACGGCCGCCTTTTTTTCTACGTGTTAACAACAGCCACCTTGTCCAAAAATTGAAAGAAAATATCTGAAAACAGTTCTCTCGATTTAACATGTCGATAAGCAGATCGATTACAGCGGTAAAACATGGCAGATATAACCCCCGACCGATGACAAAACGTCACATTTCAATGTAATATGTTCACAATATCTATGCTCTATAATTTATTTATATTAAAATGCGTATGAAGTCAAAATAAAATAAAGGCTTTTTGGGTGTTTTTACATATAAACTATTTAATAAGTAATTATTACGAAAAGAAAATAATTTAAGGCATTTATAATATTCGATTTCTACCAAAAAAAAACCATAAGTTCTATAGATATCATTTAATAATAACTTGATGAGAACATATGACTTAGTGGTCAGACCGCTTGGACGGTTTTCAAGAGGCGCGGGTTCAAATCCCGCTACGTTCAAATTAAACTCATCAGTTTTGGGCCCTCTCAAAGGCTGCACTTGGCTATTTCAGTTAGCCTTCGCTTTCACTATTACGCATAGGAAATGATACCTTGATCCATACGGTGAAAGAGAAAGTCCTGGGCGCTTTTTTGCCTCGAATTCGACTATGGATGACCGAGGAACAACGCCGCCGACCATCTCGCGTTGCCAGAGCTCAATGTCTAAAGTTAAGTTCAGCCAAAAAGCTATTAGGCGAGCTCTGTCTTCTTTGGACATCCACATGTCGAATGGGCCAGATTGCATCTCTTCTTTAGTACTTTACCTTTACCTATACCTTACGCGTTTGTTTCGGCACTCTTTTCAGTAGTCGTAGTCCCAGATTCGTGGAAGAGCGCTGTTATTTACAAAATCCCGAAGAACGGCGCTTTGATTACTATTACTACAGGCCTATTGATTGACGCTGTCCTCTCTACCGTATTTATCATGGGGAGTGTTCTGGGAAACTGCCGCCTACTTTTCTAACCACACAATACGTCACAAACTAGAATACCATCCAAGCCATCATCACAACTGTGGAATGGCGTAACTAAGGCGGTCTTTTCAAATCAATATGACATGGATACCTTCCAAAACCGAGTCTATCTCCACCTTAAAGGGCCTTGTATTTTCTATTAAAAAAACAAAAAAAAACTACATGTTATAGAGATAGAAGACAATATAATATGATATGTGAAAAAATACACAATAATGACATTAAATAATATAAATTTATTATCGGTTTTCATTATTTTTTCTCACACACAAGTCTACCCGTGACCACGGACTACTGCGAAGTGTTAAAACGTCGGGTTTCCAAAAATGTATAATCTTAAATAGATGCGATTAATCCGGTTAAAATAGTTTCATTTAAAACATACGCTACAATTTATGTAAAGCTTTTGTATAATTTAAATGTAATAAAACAATAAGTTTAAGCGGGCGAAGCCGTGTGAGTTGTACAAAATATCTTATCAAGGTCACTACTGCTGTAGTATTTAAAGTGTTTTCAGATGTGACACAGGTATAGGACTTCTGGGTGTGCTAAGAATAAAACAGTTTTGTGCTTTAGGAACAACACATAACTTAGTATCAACTCTAAAGACTACAGAGCGTTATACTGAGATTTGTTCTTTTAAATTTTAATTTACACAATCGAATAACTGTTTTCGATAATACGTCCAATATTTTTAAAAGAACCAATGTCTCGACCGATTAACAGATCATAGCTTCATATCTACTATGATCATAACAAGGAAAAAAGGTGAAAATCAGCTAGAGAAAGGTTCAACAAAATGGCACCTTCTAAATTTTTTACTTGAAAGTTCAAAAATCTGCTCTGATTATCTTTGCATTTGTATTGTATAAAGCCAAATAATATTTAGTGGAGTCTGTATTGTAACTGACTTCGAAAACTTTAATTTTTGGAGTAAGAAATCATATTGAAGTTGCTGGTAGAACTGGTAAACCATATTAGACAACCCCAAGGCTTATCTCCGCAGTTTTATCCATAGTCTTTTTATACACTAAGTCTTTGAAAGACGCCTCGTCACAGTCCTACTGGGCGAAGAAAAAAATGACAAGATCATCTGTTAGTAGTAACGAAATAAAAGATAACGAATATCAATATTACCCGATTTAGGTGAATATAATAAATTTTATAAGATACCAATAGTTTCAAATATATTTGTGTTTCAATTTTTCTAGAAATTATTATGAAACGAGTGTTAAATTAAAATTTGAACCAGTGTCGAAATAAATTAATAATATTAAAATGATTTGTGTTTTTTTTCTTATGGTGCCCAAAGTATCTCTATCCTATTTGATACTATCTCATAATCCTGAAATACATAATTCAATACTATGTTATTGATAGATGTCTTTTAATTTTTTTCTAAATCGCTCTAAAACAAAAAAACGCGGCTAAATTCCGTAAACTTTTGCTCTGGGTCCCAGAAGGCTATAATATTTATCAAAAAACAAAATATTTATGATATTCAATTTTGTTATTATAAAATTTTAGAAGAAGTATTAATTCTTTATAAATAAAATAATGCATAATAAAATGACACATAATTCACAATTGGCTTTAACAATAAATAACTTTTTTATTACTGTATAATCAAATTAAAGAAGTATATTATTGAAAGTTATAAGAAAGTCTTCAGCTTCACATTGTTTCTCCCATGTATCAGGGTAGGTAGAAGCAGCCTAGTGTTAAGACACTCCACTCCTCACTTTCCGCCGAATTCTGTTGAGTGGTGCAATTCAAAGCCACGCATTGTCAACACCAGAAATTAAAATATTAAGTATTGCACTTCCTTGTGTGGGAATCAAAACCACAACCTGCGTTATCAACCACTTGTGTCCGTGCGCCACGGCCACAACTGGCTTCAAGTTTAAATTTTCTGTTATAAATTTGAATTCACAACAACTACATTTGCCATAATTGCATCTATACCAGCAATCCAAACGCAGCTGTGCCTACTTAAGCTTAATGTCATATCACAGTCAAATAACACATTTGTAACATAAATTATAACTTATGAGTTATTCTGATGTGTAAACTATATAATTGTATAGTGTAAAGTTTCATATAAGTATGTTAACTGCTTTTGGTGTAAAAGTTTAACAAACATTCATTTGTCTTCACAAACAATCACATTTATAATATTATAGTATGGCAGTGTCATCTATTTCCTTTATCCTGTTTATATTTAATCAAATGTTTTATAATACATTTTAGTTTTTCCATTTTTTTCCTTAGTCTGCGTCGACTTTGCCATATTATGTTTAATCTCCTTTTTCTATTTGCCGCAATCACTTCTAATCTTTTAACTTTAATTTTTAATTTAATTACTTCTTCTGTATCGGTTTCTTTTATATCTACTGGTAATTGATTTGATATTGTAGGTTCTAGTTCTTGACATGGCTGAAAAAAAAAAATAAACATAAAAAGCTTATATTTATAGCTTCATGCTTTATCCTATATATCAAGGTAAGAAGAGAGAGATTAGTGTCAAGTCTACTTAAATTCAACACTATACTTAAAAAAACATAGTATTGCATACATTTTCAATTTAATGAAAAACTATTCCTATGATGAATAGAAACAAAATTAATTTAAACTTAACAGAAAATGACACAAAAAATTTAAGTCTGAAAAGTAAAACAATTCAAATAAAATAAATATGTAAACAATTATAAAACCAACTTACAGAAATATTAATAGAAGGAACAGCCTCAACAGATAATCTACGCAGTCCACTCACAGTAATATAAAAGTCTTTGGTGTCAAAATGTTCAGAGCAAACTGCACTCGATAATGTAGCTGACCATGTCTCACGATTAACTGCTATTTCCCAGAGGCGTTTCCTGTCAGGGTCACGAGGGAATCTAGAATTTTAGAAAAATGTAAGTTGTGGTGCAAAAGGAACAAAATGTGACTGTAAACTCGATGGTTGTGGGTTCAATCCCCAGTAGTAAGAACGATTATATTAAAATATTCCCTACCCAGGTAAACAATGCGTGAGTTCCGATTCGCCTCCTCTTAAAAATTACTAGGAAAGTAAGAAACAAGACCAAAGGAGGGAAGTGAGAAATATAAATTACCTGTGAAAAGTAATGCCATCTTTATTTTTTGATATTTTTGCGGATGTATTTTTACAATTAGACACAGCACAACAAACCATTGTCAAAATTTAAAACATAAAACCTCGAAATATCACATTTTTTATCAAAAATGCATTTTATCAGCAAAATACAAACATAGTAAAACTACAAGCAAAACAAACGCCTTAATGTCAAAATCAATTGACAGCCATCAAAATCATTTTATGTCATTTATTTTAGAACGAATAATAACTTTTAAAAGTTTATTTTGCGCTTGCCATCGCAAAATCAGGCCATTAAGTTAGTAAAATAAAACTTAAAAGTTTAGCTAATATTTCTATTTAACTATGATATTTAAAACAAAATATGATCAATTTACACCACTTCAATGTATTTATAAAAGTTTCAATTATGTCAATAAATTAATCTTGATATTTTTTACTTAATTACATATTATTGTAAAATTTTAATTGTAATACTGATATAAACTATTTGTGACTTACGGTGCTTTTAAAATGTTTATTTCTTTTATTTACATAATCCAATAGATAGTGAAGTATAAGAATTCAATATTTGAAATACTCTTTTGGAAACATATATTTAAAAAAAATATGACCGTAGCGGAATTTGAACCCGCTCCTCTTCGACACTGTCCAAGCGGTTTGACCAACTAAGCTATACGTTCTCATTGGACTACGACGAAATTTGTACATGCATGTTACAACTTATTTATGTTGCTAACATGTCTACAGGGACAGATTTCTACAAATTTCCGCTACCCAAAGATAAATGCTTAGAATTATCATTTGGCGAGAGAGAATGGTATTTATTCAATATTTTTTTAAATATTTATAAAATGTTGTTCCTCATTTACTAAAGAAAATTATTCTATATTGAATATTTTTGGAAAAGAATTTAAACTTTAACTTTAATGTTTTATATATTTTCAAAAAATAATTTTTTTCCTAAGTGTGGAAGAACAAATAAAATATAAAAAAAATATATTTTTTAAATTAAGGCAAGTAAGTATCTACCTAGGCAAGTAAGTATATCACTGTTTTTAATATATTAACAAGCTTACAGCCTATTTTTAATGATATCTAATACAAGAACAAATATTTGACAGAATCGATTATTTTGGAGTCATCTGGGAAATAATATTCACACGGGATATTTTTTTTTCATATCTGCAGTCTATTTCTTGGTATTTAGATAAAATATAAACAAAAAATATATAGATATACCTGTTTAAAGTACTTGGTACATTTATATGCAACGTAATATGTTTTGCTGCTTTGAATTTATTGCTAATAATTTTCATAAGGCTAATATCAAGGAGCGCTTATGGAGAATGATACATATAATATTATTATAGTTGAGTTCTGCCACTCAACACGCAATGCCTCCAGAATTCGGCAGAAAGTGGGGAACGGAGTGTCTTAACACTAGGTTCCCTCTGCCTACCCTGCTGTGTGCGGGATACAGCGTGAAGCTAATTTAATTTTTAATTTTTATAGTATATCTGTTCATGAGGCCGTCGTGGCTCAGGGGCACAAGGATGTGATTGAAGAAAAGGTTGTGGGTTCGAACCCCACTCGAGGAAATGAACTATTATTTCTTAATATTTTCATTTCTTCGCTCTGCCACCAAGTCAAAAGCCCGGCGTTGAGTTCCGCCACTCAACACTCAATGCCTCGAAAAACTTGGCAGAAAATGGGAACTACTTAATAATAGTCCAGGCTATAGTACGGGCCTCCTCAGAAAATATCTCTAGATACGCCCATGCCTCTCAGTGGGTTGCGAACCCACAACCATCCCATTTATATTCAGACGCTATCCCACTGCACTACGGCCTCAACTACTTAATAAATAAAATTATTAACAACACCCTAGTACTCAAAATTGCAGTAATAATATGCCATATTACAATAATTGTATGGCACGTCCATTATACAACAACACATTGCATGTTACTGAATGCTGATATCTTCATTTAATTTTTATTTCGGCTGTATTTTGTGACCGTCACGCCCATATTTAGCGGCTCTAATATACTTGTAAGTATAATGTAGACGTTTAAATTGTGGGGTTGTACCACTTGTCGTTCTGTGGATTGTAGATAGTGATGTGCCCCTTTGACTTATTATCGATATATTGAATTTATTTTATTTAAATAAGAATCGTATTGTATATCTGAAATAATTGAAATGTTAGTAATGCAATTAAATTGAGTCCAAATTTATTAACATAAAAAATAATGTATTGAAATTAAAGAAATTTTGTTTGTTGTTTTTATTTTTATTTTGTATATTTATATTTATATGGCCTTAAATGAAAGTAAAAATTATGGAATCGTTGTTATATTTTAGCTTTTGATGTATCAATTATAAGTTTTTGCAAATATATACCTATATGGAAAATTTTGTACAGGTTTATTTTAAAAGCTTTTTTGTTTTTATTATTTCGAAATATTTATAAGAAACTTTCAAAACGAATAAAATTGTTATAAAAATGTATATGCTATTAACATTTTTATAATTATAAAAATACAAATATTTAAAATGTAGAGTACTTTTTTTAGGTTTTTGTATTTTAGTTACTAACTAACTTAACTAATTACTGTAACGAAAATATCATCCAAATAACAAATTTCCATAAATCTGTTTAGAAAAATAAATCACAGTATATAACATTTTTTGGGTTTATAGTATTCTTAAGTTAAGTAGTACTTGAACTATAGAATTTTTTCAATTCTGCTTATCAAAAATGTATAGCGACGACGGCGCCGGTAAAAAAGGTTTACAAATATTTCATACATATATAATATTTTTCCTTCAGACGTAGGGTAAGCTAAAGCTATATATACGAGGTATTTCCCAACTAAAATTAGTTAAATTTTACATTTCAACAAGCAAACAATAAAATGATTCAATCATTTATAACAAGCATAGAGGATCCTCAAAGACCACTTCTTGGTCCAAATTATTGGATTTTAAAGAAAATGGGTTTAATTTTAAGTAAAAGCCTCATGAATAAAGCATTTTACATAATAATTCACGAAATTGTCACAGTTTTCGTAATAACTCAATACATGGAGCTTTATGTCATAAAATCTGATTTAGATCAAGTGTTGACGAATCTAAAGATATCAATGTTGAGCATTGTATGTATTGTTAAAGCTAACACGTTTGTGTTTTGGCAACATAGCTGGAGAGAAGTAATTGAATATGTTACGCAAGCTGATAAATATGAAAGGGAATACACAGACGTTGAAAGGAACCAAATTCTAAATTCCTACACTGAATACTGTCGTCGTGTCATACGTTTTTATTGGACTCTAGTTTTCATTACATTTGTAAGCGTAATATCAACTCCTCTAATAAAATACTTATCGTTCCAAGAAGCTTTTAATAATGGAACAGAGCCGTTCCCTCATATTTTTAGTTCATGGATGCCGTTTGATAAGTACAGTTTCCCTGGAAATTGGATAACTGTTATTTACCACGTTTTGCTGTGTGCATATGGGGCTGGAATAATGGCAGCATACGATACAATTATTATGGTAATTATGGTATTTTTTGGAGGAAAGTTACAATTGCTTAGAGAAAGATGTAAGGCTATCTTCAGTTGCAATGGTTTAACAGTGAGCGATGAACAAGCATACACAACCATACGAGAATTGCATAAAACTCATGTTCTATTGATGAAGTAAGTATTTTAAAAATTACTTCTTTAGTTCGCTAGATATAAAAGTTCAAAGTTCTGAAGTGATAAAAAATGATATTATTGGATTTATAACAATATTTTTTTTATTAAGATACCAAATAGAACTAATCAATGTTACAAAACGTGTTGTTGAAAAAGAAAATATTTTTATTGAAAATTTACAAATCCCGAATGACAAATAAATAATTACCGTAGCCATGATGTAAAATTATAGATAATTATAATGCTTATTTCGCATTAAATCGCAAGATGGTTTGCAACAGCCGCGCTCATCAAGCCCTAGTTCTCATGACTAACAGATCATGACAAATTTTATATAATCAGAACAGTGTAATTGCTTTTGTATTGAGCAAATTCTGTTTTACATCAAAATTTAAATTTTGTTATATACTTATTACATACATACAATAAGCCCAAATTATAAAAATCTTTTTCGGTTTATATATTTTTATTTCATTCTAATATTTTATATTCTAAGGTGACAGTTAAGTAAGTTCAAGTAGGTATGTTCCATATGCAGCAGGTTAGGTAGTGATTACCTACTGTTCAGACACGTAAATAGTAGTAATTATTTGATAATATATTAAATTTAGCTTCAAATATTTTAAAGATCCTCTGGTGATCCGTAGTAGGTCTCAAGCTTTCGGCCTAACACGAACTTCATAATGCTGCAATACGTATAACTTGCCATTGACGAGTATCAATATTCTATTTACAAGTCTTGCAAGTTGTATATAGAACGCCATAATCAAAGAACCATACCAAGTTGTAAATAGACTATATAAAATATAAATAGACATAAGCAAGCATATGACAATATTTTTTGAAGAAAATATTGAAATACAAATGACATTCACATCAAATTAATGTTAAATTCAGTACATCAAGCATCTAATTATTAAAATGAATTTACTTTATGTTCTACTGATTGGCAGAAATATAGATAAAATAAAAATGTTAAATCTTTTTATGGTTAAATAACTTTATATATTTTTTAGATTTTTAAAGTGTCACGCCACACTTACGTTACGTAACTTTAAATACTCAAACATAAGAATTTTTTTGTTTAGAACATTCAAAATTTTAGCTGTCACTATTATCTTGTTGAAAATATTTGGATGAACGTCTCCCAATAAATTGCGCATTTCTTCTCAATATTTATACATAAAATGTTAGTGTAGATACTGAATCTTAACTAAAATATCTTTACCGGTTTTTTCTTCTATCAACATGCTAACGATTAATGAAACTAATATGCTTTACACATTTCACTCGCATCCAAATTAAGTTGACATTATACAATCTTAGAAAGGTCACATTCATCTTTCGATCAATATTCCACTACCGTATTATAATTTTGCCCCCATATAGCAGATTTGATAGCATCATTGTTTTTTATACTTTTTCACGTCTGCATCTTATTTCACCATGAACTATTATCATTTATTTGAGTTTTTAGAGATTTTAATTAAACTGTAAAAAGCTAGAACGGCCAAAGTAAAATATAATATATTTTATTCAATTACCTCTTTTTATAATAGAACTTATAATATACAAAGACATAACATATGGTAAGTGTTTAATCGAATCTTAATAAAAATATCTTTAAAAATAAAATATAACATTGTGTTACAACACATTGTTATTTTAATTTTTTAATTCTAACTTTGATTGGATTATAATTTGCGATATAACATTAATTTATGCTTTAAAACTTTACTTTAAGCTATGAAACATCTAATATAGATAACAATCAAGAAAATTGTTGTCTAATCTTTTAAATATTTCATAACTATATTTGTTTTATCGTAACTATATATTTTAGAGGTAGGCAAAGGAGCATAATTTTTAATTTATTTTCCTTAACACTGAGAATTTTAAAGCTCTTTACGTTATCTAACTTACCAGACAACTTATTACCATTACCTAATAAAATAGTAAATACGTCCATCAAATAAGATTTGAACTCACATTCATTAATGCCAGATGATTACCAAATATGTCATAATAACGTCAATTATTTTTTTATAAAAAATATATACGAAAGTTTTTTTAAATAAATAAAATTTAGACACAATATCGATACTCCTCCCGAACTATTCGTGCCATTAACCGTTAAAGCGCCATGCTTACTGCTTAAAAAAAGAACAAAATACAAAACAATAATTTGAGAATTCATCATTGTTATTTTGATATTTTTAGATATTTAAGAATTTAAAAATAATTGTTACATTTTCAGGTATTCGAGACTATTCAATTCTTTGTTATCGCCGGTTATGTTTCTGTACGTGGTTATGTGTTCTTTGATGTTATGTGCTAGTGCATTTCAACTTACTGTAAGCTATTATTTTAATTTAAAAGTTTAAAAGTAGATATATTAAAACTTACAAAATAAAATCAGTACTCCTTTCTCATAACGTTTTTTTACCTTATAGTAAAAATATTGATATATTTTTTACATCTCTACCCACATAGCAAAGTAGACAGAAGAAATCTATCTAATATTCAGAGACTCGTTCGTTGCGTGTTGAGTGGTGAAAATCAACGCCGCCTTTTGTCTTTTGTCTTCTTAACAGAGTGATGTAATAAAAATGAATCATTCTCTTTCAATAATTATCAATATACCTCAAGAGTCAATCTAAACCAACAACCATGGCGATTCGTGAAATACTTATATCTTTTTTTATTTTAGACTGCAACAAATACAACGCAAAAAGTTTTAATGGCTGAATATTTAATATTTGGCGTCGCCCAACTTTTTATGTTTTGTTGGCATAGCAACGATGTCTTAGTCAAAGTAAGAATATTTTTTTTATCTACATAGGCAATAATATATAATTCACACAGATCTATATTTTTGTGCCCGTATTTGAGAAAATTTGGAAAAAAAATTGAGCTTTTTAATTATCGTACTTCTAGAAGTAGCTTACTAGTAAGCTACTAGCACGCACCAAAACCTCAAAGTTTCTAATTTGTTGTAATATATTAACGTAGTTATGCAAAAGCAATGTTTCACTATTTCGACACTGATCCACTCACTACTATTTTCTTCTATTTTGATGATCTGTGAGTAAGTGTCCTCACAGATCATCAAAATCATCATCAGATCATTTGGTACAGAGATAGGGATAGGAATGCCCACATAAATGGAAACTATCAAATCTAGGAACATCGAAGATCTAAAGTATAGAGTGACACTGATGAGAAACTGTCGAAAGAAGAGAGAAGAACCAGAAAGTCAGCATGCTGCTTTTGCAAAATTTATTCAGCGTGTTGGGACTCTTTCTTCTTTTGTTGTACAAAAACTCGGCCTAAACTATGGGAGAAATGGAAATGTCGCCTTGACAAAAGTTATTCAGTGTGTTAATATGCCCATTATCCCACACCATGTCTGTCATTTAGTTGTCACTCCTACCTTCTTTGATTTATGGTACTAAGAGCTCTGCTAAGCTAATCAAGAAAAAAAGCTTTCTGCAAAAATAGGCGAAATTCCACAAAAAACACGATTGCACATGCCATGCTGCATTTAACAGCTTCAACGAGACTTGCCTGGCTTTTACAGGAAGTTCTTGGTGGGATATTCGCTTAAATACATAATTTTATTAGCATCAATATATTTCCGAGTAAGAATCGAACTCACAACCATTAACCCGACAATATGGCATCTAATAAGAATATATAAAGCTTTTTTGTAACGAACTTAAAAACTTTAATTTAAAAAATTATAAGGAATTGTACCTTCACGCTGTACCTGTAAAACATAATAGGCCGTCTCCCACGTACTCCACAATCATTTCATCTCCTTGCCTACAACTCATTTCCAAGAGTTGAATTCGGAACCACAACCATCACTCTTAAATTGAGATAGACTGTCTTTAAACTATTTTTATATATTACTAATTTATTTTAATTAAAACAAATTTAATAAAATGTTTGATACTTTCAGAACCAACAAGTGACATTAGGACCGTATGAAAGCGAATGGTGGAAAATGGATTTTAGACAAAGAAAAAATATACTTATTCTGGCCGGACAACTTAAAATAGTGCATACATATACCGCGGGGCCATTTACTGAATTGACTTTGTCTACTTTTGTTACGGTATATTAACGCTTTTTTTATATTTGTGTACCATATCTTTTGGCGAGGATCGCAGCTTTAATGTAAATTGTGATGATTTTGTGACCAATTGTGTCCTTAAATGTATTATATTTATAAAATATAAATATAATACATTTAAGGACACAATTGTTTATATAATTTCCGCAATGGTGGCACCCATCGCGGAATTTTTTTTAATAAAAATACATATTTATTTAATGACAAAATCAACTTTAACTAATTCTTTTTTTGTAAAAGTTTCAACATTTCAATGATGTAATTCTTCGGTCTACTTTTTTTATTTCACGTTAGTTTTTAATTTTTTATGAAGTCCATCTTTTTTGTCTTTTACAGTTATTGTCTAATTGCCATTTATCAAACTCCACTGATGTATAAATGGTGGTTAGATATGATAATATTTTAGATATTAATATTCCTAGTAAAGTAAAATTATTAAAAAAAATAATTATTTCCTTTTTTTAGATATTGAAAGGCGCTTACAGTTATTATGCTCTTCTAAGAAAATAAGAACTATATTTTAATTAATTATTATCATATTTTTTTGTAGAAATGTTATTAATTTATGGTTAAGAGATATTTGGTCCACAACGTTAAATCACATCAAGTAGAGTAAACAACACAACATTTATAAGAATAAAATGTATAAAAACATTCTTGTTTTATTTTAATAGATAGATAGATAAGATACCTACTTGACATTATATATACCAAATTGAGTGAAGACCTAAGTTATCCAATTTTCGCTCAATTGCTTTGCCTTACTAAATATAATTTTTTAATAACCAAAACTACCTAACGAACAGATTTAAGCACCAGGCTTAAATCTATTCTGCTATGCTAATATCCTAATAAATACTATAATACACCAAACCATTTTCTGTGCTTATATTTACGATAACTTCCGAAATAGTATCTCTATCTAACAAATGCTATTAGTTTGTTTTTTATTTTCGTTTGTCTTTGAAATTTAACAATATTTTGCAGACTTTTAGTCTGTTTATAAAACATTTCTTTTTAGTTTAGAAACAAAATTTTCATGTGAACGATAAAAGTAACTATATAAATTTTATTGCACCTTTCTAAGTGTAAAATTACATTAAGAGCAACACATTATTAATGAAATGAGTACATTCTCATATAATAGCTAAGATTACTATCTTTTATTACATAGACATAAAAAAATTGTATTTATTTAAATTCTTTATCTCTAACTTTTAACAGTAATAAAATGTGTGGGTATAGTTAAAATTATTTAACAATCGGTATTCGGCGCAACGTATTCCGTTCTAAGCTTCACAGAGTAAAAACTTAAAAAAAAAAGAGAAACTAACCCGCCTTTTGACATCTTTCTCTTTTACGGAAGCCTTTACCTTTATTTTCATTTCTATTTACAGATTTTTGATTTTATTGTAAACATTTATATATAAACGGTTAACAGATAAACATATGGAGTGATTAATGATACATTTATAGTTTTAAATGGTGTTTAGATACGGCGTGCGAGAGTTCAATAAACTTGTAAGTCAGGTCGGTAGTGAGGCCTTTTAGAAATGTCATTATTAGTTATTGGTATTTATAGCGAATGTTTAGTGTATTTTAGCTAACTTTGAGTGTTTTATAAGTGTAAAACGAACTGATGGATAACCAAAACCCGCAAGAAAGAACTGTTCCGATACAATATGTGCGTTCGAGAGCTTTTCGTCAATTTAAAAATCCACCGCAGCCTCATATGTGCATACAAGATACAATAAAGGATACTACAGAAAAACTATATATTAACGTGCTGGGATGGCAGAAAATAGCTAATCCTAAACAATATTCAGATCCAATACCATTGTACGGTGGTATGCAGGTAACTAATTAATATAAACCTAATTAGTACCGCGAACCAATATTTAATTGAATATCTAAAGTTATATCTAATTTTAATATAACTGCCCCTTTAATATGACATTCTATATGTTTATAAAATGTTTTCAATGTATAGGTGCATCAAGGGTGTGGGCCAAATAGTAATAGGCCGCCACTGCTAGTTTTTGCAGTTATGGTAAATCCAGACATATTGAAAGCCAATGGAAAAAATGCTTCAAACCCAACGGTAAATATGAATGATAAAGTAATATTATTTATCTTTTTCTTCATTAGTTCATAAATAATCATCATAATAATAAAGCCTCATTATTCAAATAGTTTATGATTTAACAATATTAGGTGCAATAAAAGATATTTAAATTTCATTGTATGTTTATGTTATTACAAAATCTTTTTTCAGTTAAATATATTGCATGCTCCACTTAGCTTTCCAGTCACTTTTTATTATTATTTATAATAACTTAAGCGAAAAGATTATTCACAAATTTTAATAGTCTAATTGTTGGTGTGTCACATAAATAAATAGGTAAATTTGATTATACTTGTATCAGTATCATATACATTTACTATTACTACATTAATATATAAAATGAACTACACTTAAAGTTTCTTCCAGCCACTTTAACAATATCACCTTCTCATTGTTTGTATTGTTGACCTCTCTGCCATTTTCTGCTGTTCCATTTGTTGTTTTTCTTCTTAGTAAAGCATTTGTATAGTTTTCATAAAAAAAGTTGAGTATGACATATTCTAAGTGTGAGAGGAAACTGGCCACAGGTGACTTAAATCAAAACAATTCACATGATGTAATAGCCTTCCATGATAAATAGATTTATTTGTACTGTAAGTTCTCACTTCTTGTTTTATAATGATAGGTTAAAGGGAAATACCACATAGGTTTTGATAATGCGGAAAATAAAGTTGCCACATTGAAGATTGAGGGTGTATGCATTATTTCTCATAATTTATAACTCATAACTTATGGTTGAAACTCATAAATAAATATTTGAATTCCAGGATCGTGAAGCCCTAGTTAGTCTGTTATGTGATTTCGTAGAAGCAATGAATCCTGGTTTAGTACTAACAAGGAACCCAGTTATATTGAAAGATAGAGATTTGGCTGGAGAACTAAAAGATGTATGGCTTGCGGTACAAAACAAACGGGAAAGGGAGAAAGGCTTAAATCAGGATGTTATGTATAAGGTAGGTGTCATTTAGTAGATATTATATAAGATAAGACTATATTGATATGTTTACACTATAACAGAATTCTTATTTATATTTTAAAATTTTGTTTGCAGCACCACTGCAATCTGTTTAGATAATAATAAGCAACTGTTATGTTTGATACATTGTATCCATGGTTTATTTTTATAACTTGGTGAGACATCTCATACTAGTGTCTCATTCCATCCTGTTAAATCTATTTTTAAGGGCTGGTACACTATGTCTTTTCAATCTGGGGATCAAGGCCTTTAATACAGATATTTAAGGCCTTGATCCCTATTCCGCTGAAAGGCAAGCTCATTAACATGCTGTGATTGTCTTTTATGGTAAGGTATATAACATTTTGTTACTTATGAATGGAGGGATGCTAAATATGGTTCTTAGTGTTTTTGTTTGAAATTGTTCCAGTTTTTCTATGTTACTGTTGCTGACTGTGCCCCATAGTTTAAGCCCATATTGCTTTAAAGATAGCTTTGTATACTGTCAACTGTCAATGTGTAACTTAACTTGCTTTGATTTGTACGAATTCTCCACATTTACAACCATTGTTCTATTTGGTCAGTATGAATTTGCAAGTGTTCTGATGCTGCTGTAGGATTTGTTTAAGTGGATAACACAGCAGTGGCATCTGCATATGTTAAACCATGGTTTTATCTGTTGTTGACAGTAAAAAAATATGTAGAGAATTGGACCCAGTAAACTTCCTTCCTGATTAAACCTCAAATAACTGTAAAATTTCATCATGAGACTACTTAAAACCATCATTTGATTAGATAGGACTCTATTAGGCGAAAGAATAAATGAATAAGCATCTTTTTGACTTTATATAGCAGGCCCTCATGCCTTGCTATGTCAAAAACTTGACTGATATCCAAGAAGACTGTAGAGCACTTCTTTTTTTTTCCAGTGCTCTACTTATAATATCGACAATGTGGTGGATTTGCTCAATATTACCATGATTTTCACAAAATCGAAATTGATGGCTTGGAGTGATAGATCTTGGCAATTAATATGATTGCCTTTTTAGGAAGATTTTTTAACAGTGTATAATTTTTTAATATATTATTATTTAGTAATATTTCTTAAGAAAATATATTGCTGTAACCTGGTGACTTTTCGTCTTTTAATTTTATTATTTTAATTGCAACTTCGTGGGGGGTTGGTGACGGTGACAAACCCATGACGTGTTTTAATGAACGACATGTCTGCTCTGCGCCTTCCAAATAGTATTTCATATCCATGCTGTGTTTTGGACGTTTAACCTTTGTGTTTTTGTGCCTTAGGGCACACCTCCTGAGAAGACATCGTCGCCTCCTTGTACACCCCCTTGGGTACCATACAGTGATTTTTACATTTATCCAAGGGGTTGCGCAGCATGTGACCTGTCCAGCCCCATTTCAAATGATTGGTATGTTTTAAGATGTCAACCACTTTGATTCTGCTGCATATTACTGAGTTTCTTAATTTGGATTGTATCATCATAGTTAATTTGTTGGGATTTTCCTCTAGAAGAATTCTATCATCAGCAAAGCTTAAATGATTTAGTTGATTGCCATTTATATTGAGACCATATTCATCCCAGTCTAGTTTTCTAAAGACACTTTCTAGCAAAGTGTTAAATATTTTACTAGAAGGTGGATCTCCTTGTCTGACTCCTCTATGCAAATAGGGTCACCGTATGCTTCCAATATTATGGGGTTCTTGCTCTTTAAATAAGTATTTCTTATAATGTTAATTTAAGTGTCCTTCACTCCTTGTTGTCTTAATAGACCAAATGCAAGGGTGATTTAGGCTGTCAAATGCCTTGGAGTAATCTATAAAGGCTATGTATATCGGTTTGTGGTATTCATTGTATTTTTCAAAAATTTGTTTTATTGTGTGAATATCATCAACTGTGCTGTAATGCTTACTAAAACCTGCCTGCTCTATGGGCTGATTTTCTTGTAAAGTTTTGATTATTCTTTATGACATTATTTTTTATATATACAGTATATAGTGTCAAGCTAAAAATAAAGGTCTAAAGAACTTACTGAAACTTTACTCTAACTCACATTGACTAATAAAAATTGTAAATCTATGTGTTGAGTGGCGGACCTTAATACCGTGCTTTGTTACCAAAGCGAGGAATCACCTAGTGGGAATTAAAACCACAACCTTCGCGTTTGCGATTTAATTTTCTACAAATTAAATCACAAACGCGAAGGTTGCGGTGGTTGTGGAAATAATAAAAAAAAAATATTCCAGGTATACGACATCGACGGCATCGGCAACGAAGACGTAAACGAAGATGACCAAACAAACAACAAAAATGGGAAACTCGACAACGGTTCACCAAACCGAAGCACTGACAAGAAACCAGTGAAATCATCTAAACAAATACTCAAAAATGCCGGTCAGAAGTCAGAATTTGATTCCGGAATGAATAATTGTCAAATAAATCAGAATAACTCGAATAAAGATAGTAAATGTGATGACAATACGACATACTGTACGCCTGTCTATGGACAGATAGTGTCTATAAGAGAAAATCACAATCAAATTAACGAAATACAACAGAAATACTCTACAAATGAAACGACTAAGCCTTCTAGTTCATTCAGAACAAACAAAATGGAGGATGCCAAGAAGAAAAATAATAAAAATGATAAAAAAATTAGCAACGGAAAGTCCCATTTTGACTTTTTCCCCGTTTTCGATAACAAAGTTGGTACAGATGATAAGTTAGATATAAAAAGTGATGATACTAATATTATAGATCCAATGAAAAAATTGGTTTTAAAGACTGATAATAATTTTTGTGATAATAAAAATAGCACTATCAGTTCGTTTAGTTCATAAAGAATAGAATCTGTGGTTTTTTGTATGAAACGGAACATATGCTTATGATGGGTGTTTTAAGGTGGGCTAGTCATAGACAGTGTTGTGTGAATTAATATTGAAAGAAATCTCAATTTTTTTTAATCTGTCCTTTTGACACGACTGTATGGTTCTTTTTTAATATGTCACTGTCATAAAGTTCTCTTTTTTTGTGCATTAGGTGTTATTAGAAAGACCATTCAATGCAATATTTAAAAGAAATATTATGAGGATTAATTTAAATAATAATATATGCTTTATATTTCTAAGACATCATAACCAAAAATGTTTTTTTTTTTATCACTTTATTCAATTTTTTTTAGCTTCTTACTTATTCAATAACAATGTTTTAATTTTACACAATTTCAGATATTTTTTTTAATTTTAAACTGGTAAATAATCACCAAAATTATTTTTATAAATGAATTTAAAATTTAATTGAATAAATATTCAATTATGACAGTGACATTATAATAAATAAACGTTATTCAAAACATTGTTACTACAATGTTAAACTTGTCTAAATCCCATTTTTTTTTAAAGAAATAGTTTCATTGCGAATGAATACAATTTTAAGGTTGTGTGTAATCTTATATTATTATCCTAGTTTTTTTAGAATTCATATTAAAACTATTAGAAAAAAAGTGACTTAACTAAAAATCGGAAGTTTTACAGTCAGCTTATGACAGTAATTGCAAAAGTTGTGGGTTCAATTCCCACTCGGGAAAATGAATTATTTTTCCTTGATCTGGTAGAAAGACAAAGCGTGGCGTTGAATTCCGCGATATAAGACACAATGTCTTTAAATTTGGGTGGTGGATGGGGAGCAGGGAGCCGTAACACTAGGTTTCCTCTGCCCACCCTACCATGAGCAGGATACAGCATGAATAAAAAAAACCGTCAGTTTTTGAGTTACGTCACTCTTTGTTCTTAGATGTGATGCTTAACACTGTATGTATATTGAAAATTAGATGTTTTTTGTATAATGCTATATGAAATTTGATTGTTGCCAATTTTATAAAGCAAAATTTGACATATGATAATTTATTATTATTATTACTATAATGTTCATCTAAATTTTTTATAACAATGAGAGCTAATTTTGTGCTATTGAAATATTTTTTTAGTTTTTTTTTTTCATTTAATATAAACTTTAAACTGTGACAGCATTTGACTGCACTGAATTATTACATTGTTCAAGTGTTTAAATTATTATATATATAAATTAGATTCTTCCTACAGTATGTTATCGACACATTTGTTTATTAAACAACATATTATGTCATATTTATTAAAAATGGCCCAAAAAATATATTTAATTAAAGGTAATAAATATGACATGTCAAAGATGGCTTCAAAAAATTGGCCAAAATATTCTTAACAAAAACTGACTCCATCTCCATCTAGAGATCTAATACCTTTACAAAAAATTGTATATCCATTTAATTCAATCAATTGTATATTTAATTGCATATATTGAATAAAAATGTAAAAGTATGTTTTTTAATTATTGTGTTGCTAAATGTAATGCATTCTGATTAAAAAATATTTTTTAAAATTCGTTTCTAAGAGATGCAATGTTCGAGATCCGCTATGTTTAGATATGTATTATTTTTTTTAAAATTTTTTCCGTTCCTCAATTATAAATAATACTTTGAAAATGTTAATAGTTTCCACCTATTTTCTGATTGAATAATAAAAAAAAAACTTTTTTTTATAAATTAGCTCTCATTGATGAAATTTAAATTATTTAACAAACTTTTTGCATATAAAATGATCTCTTAATAATTAATTATAGGAATATTGTTATGAATGTTTGTGATTTTTCTATTCCACTACAGGGATGTTACGGGTGTAACATTGCGGATATGGATGTGGCTACAGATATCAAATTTTTGCTGATGTAACATATAGAGAGGGATAAAGATGTGGAAATAAGAACAATTATATCGTTTTCGGATATTAAATTATTTATTACTTTCGAATATTTTTGGTTCGTATCGTAAGTTAATACTAATTCAGTCGGCTCGGCAAGGCAAAGTCAAAAACCTTTCATAATAAGTCTTATTTTTTTTAGCTTCACGCTGTATCCCGCACACAGGTAGGGTAGGCAGAGAGAACCTAGTGTTAAGACACTCCCGTTCCCCACTTTCTGCCGAATTCTGGAGATATTGCGTGTTGAGTGGCAGAACTCAACGCCGCGCTTAACCTCGACACCAGAGCGAAGAAATGGAAACATAAATTTAAGTAAATATTTCAGCTCCTCGAGTAAGGATGGAACCCACAACCAGTCGGTTTTACAGCCAACCGGCCACGACCGGCTTCATTTAGACTCTGATCATATCCAAACAATATCCGAAACTTTTATATTAATTTGATTACTTATAGTTTTTTTTATTTGGAATATTCAATAGTTTCGGCTTCTGAGCTCCGTAACATCCCTGTTCCACGATCAATCACTGCCAATGACGCTTCACATTCACCACACGATATTCATTGTTTTCCTCCCTATTTACATTACATTTCATTTACATTTATGTATTTAATATACATTTTTTTTTCCAATAAAAATGTGATAATATAATGATATTGAACAATAATTTTGCTCAATTTACAAGAAAGATCTTGTGATTTGAGGTGCGCGGGTTCTTATCCAGACTTCACATAAAGATACTTAATAAGTTTATTATGTAATCTTTCAAAATTTTTATTACAGTGCATTCGGGAAACTCTAAAACTCGTTCGTGCTTTGGCAAGTCACTGAATTGATACTCTGAGGTATCTACTAGCTTGGCGGTTAATAATTATTAGTAATACCCGATTTTCGGAGTTATCCAAATGCAACTTTATATTATAAATAGTATTATTTACGTATTTAATACACATTTTTCAATAAAAATATGATTATATAATGATAATAATATTGTTATTAATAATGCTCAATTTACAAGAAAAATCTTGTGATTTGAGGTGCGGGTTCTAATCCAGATTTCATATGAAATATACTTTATAACATTCATTTTTATTCTGTAATCTCCCAAAACTTTTATTATATTATATTATGAATAGTATTATTACATGTTTGTTATATAGATTATAGAAATAGTTTACACAGATAGTAATTAATAAGTTTTTTCTCTTATGTGCAATTTTAAATTCGTTTGTATATTCACCTTGTACTTTTTTCCTTAAAATCTTTTTTATAACTGTATAATAAGTTCTGGTTAACAACTTACTTAATAGATATTTTATTAAATAATACATTTAATTCTGCTGTGTCTTTCTACTTGTTTAGAAAAGACAGAACTCATATATTGGTAAATACTATGTTTTACTAGTAGTAAATCTTAGGAATGTAAAAGTTTAGAAATGTTCTTTTTCTTATAAAACAAAAAAAAACCGGGCAAGCACGAGTCGGACTCGCCTACCCAGGGGTCCGTACAAAAATTGGAGCTTTCGAGCTTTTTCTGAAATTCAAGCTTAGCTTAACCAGATCGTTTCCGTCTGACACCTCATTCGAACTAGCTGCTATAATATTAAATTTTACCCCCTTTTAAGTTTATAGTATATAGTTTTTATATTTTTTTCTGAACTAGTACTACCTGTAGATGCCAGCTGCTAAATTTCATAATTCTAGGTCGAAATACGCATTTTTTGCGATATCATATCTTTTTTTTACTAAATGTAGAATTACGATTTTTTCAGGAAATTAAGGTACCGTAGATACGGTTTGAATTTAAAACTCGATATCTCCTAGCTTTCTTGAGATAAAGGCCCTTTACAGACAGACATATGAACAAATAACAATGTCCCAAAATGGTAAAGTTACATTATCCGAAAATAACTATTATCTTTTTAAAAGATCCGCACATCTATTTATATCGTTTGACAAATCTTTAGATTTACTGGTAAAACCTAAGATTTATCGATACATGTATATACACGTACAAATATGTGCGATTAAATAACAGGGACTTATCAGACATTGATAAATAAGAATTTTAATATTTTTTTGTTATATTATTTTATTGTGCTTATTTTTGTTCTTCATATATAAGATTTATATATAATGTATAAGAATTTGTAAAATGAATGTTTTCTAACTAATTATTATGATTATATTTTTTTGAAGTCTTTTTTAAAATGTATATTGTAAAAAATAGTTGATGATTGTAATTTATAATATTGTTGTGGATTTAAATATAACAATTATCAACGAAATATATTAAACTCCGATGTTCAGAACAAAATATGATATTGTAATTTTTTTATAACATAATATACAGTGTAATTTTAACCATAATTTTTTTCGTTAAGTAACAAAATGTTTATGTCAAAAAGTGGCTGATATTAAACTATAATGCCAATAAGGCTGTATAATGTTTTGCTATAGCCTGTTTTTTTTTTTTTTTATTATAATATATTTCATTGAATTTAAAAAATCATTTCTTTTAGAACAAAATATGATATGCATGTTTTATTTTTTTAAATAAGTAATTCATTTAAACATTGTTTTGCATTTATATGTACATATATTTTTTGAATGGTACTTTTTTAGTGTTTAGTTTTGTTTTTTTAAGTATTCCTCATTTTATTGTAGCGTTAGTTTAGTAGCCATTAATTGGGCAGTATCAAAAAAATTTTATGTTCCTTTCGCAACGAGAACTAAATGATATTGTATTGCCAGGTTTTAATATTAAAAATAAATTGTTTTTAAATGAGCGTTATATTTAGTGGCTTTAAACATTTAGTTCTCATTTTAAGCTTATGTAAGTATAGATTATTTTTAGCTGACAGTAATAATTAGCTAGTCCTGTATTTGCAATATATTACAATAGCATTTATTCATTTATTAACATATTATAGTAAATATGATTATAATTATAGATTTATTGATTATTATCTATGGAAACGCATGCTTTTTATAATTTTAAAAGTAAAATATTAAATTTCTTTTATGTGCTATTAAATAGAAGTTGTACATTGTACCGTATTAAAGGATTTAAATGTCGGATCTCTGTTTACCTACAGTATTTAAAATTACATGTCATTTACAAGACTGGTTCTGTCGTTTTATTGTGAATTTATATCTTTATAGTAGTATTGTAACCTTAATTTAGCTTAAATTATTAAGTCTATCGATGAAAGGTCGTGGTTGCACAGTAGGACAGCATTTGACTATGCGCAATGTTTGTAGGTTCGATCTCCACCTTGGTGAATGGTTATATTTTTTTACGCTCTCATAGACAAAGTGTGGCGTTTAATTTCGCTGCTGAACACGCAATATTTCGAAAATAGGGCGGAAAACTCAGAACGGAGTGTCTTAACACTGGGTTGCTTTTGTCTACCCTACTATGTGGGAAAAAACATTAAGCTTCTTCATAAAATCAATCGCAGTAGAATAGCAATATAGTGAACGTGACTGTTTTGGGTTCATTTACTTGAACAATTTTTATTTGATCTAAAAAAAAAAAAAAATTAAATTAGCTTCACGCTGTATCCCGCACACAGCAGGGTAGGCAGAGGCAACCTAGTGTTAAGACACTCCGTTCCCCACTTTCTGCCGAATTCTGGAGGCATTGCGTGTTGAGTGGCAGAACTCAACGCCGCGCTTAACCTCGATACGAGAGCGAAGAAATGGAAATATAAATTTAAGTAAATATTTCATCTCCTCGAGTGGGGATCGAACCCACAACCAGTCGGTTTTGCAGTCACACATCGTGCCGCTGCGCCACGACCGGCCTCAATTATTTATTTGATCTATTGTTTACTATTTTAAAAATTAATTATGATAGAGAAGTGAGACCAACGCCATGCTGTGAGATACATTACAAAGTAGTATATATATTTTTTTATACACATACATATTTTTTAAATGTATTTCATATTTTACTTTTTTTAAATTAAATGCATAAGTAAATCGTACTGAGAACAGTTAAATTTCTAAGTGTAGTAAGTCTAAACGCTTGTTCTCCGAAACACATATTTCAAGTTTCTTACGTTTACTCATTAATAGTAAATTATTTTAAGAACATGAATATCATATACTTAACTAAATAATAAACAAATAGTCTAGACAAGTTTAACGATTAAGTGTTTACAAAAATATTTAAAATATATTTTTGAAAAACCTTTCATAAACTTTTTGATAATTTAATAAAATAATTATTTAAATTTTAGAAAAATAAAACGTATACATAATTTAGAATTTAGGTTCAGCTACACAAACATCGATTGTAAAAAAAGTTTATAAAAATAATGTCATTGATCGCTCGAGTTTTTGTTTAAAAAATTGCCACGAAATTCATGTTAGATAGACTGTTTATTTTGGGTTATAATAATGTTAGCATTCAAAGCTTTATTCTTCGACGGTGCATCGGACGCCACGGAAGCTTTAACAACGAAGAGATGATTCTTAAATCGCAATCTCCTGATTTTCATATATCAATCGCCATTAATATTGTTATTTACTCCTTTTAGATTATAAATGTTTTAGTGATCGTAATCGTAAAATTTATACTTATATGGACATTTTGAACAAAATCTGTAACCAGCACATTTTATGTACTTTGAATGAGTTTTTGATAAAGTTTCAACGTGTATTATATAAATTCATCATTGATAGCAACGTCATTGCCAGCAAAATGGTAAAAGAAAGCAATGACTCCGATTGAAGATAATGATTTTATCTCCTTTTAACTTAGCCTTTCAGACTGATCTGAGGCTATAATCCTGAATATCAGATATATTTCTGTACTCATGGATGGCTCGTGTGATGAAATTTGCGTAATGGAAACATTATAAATATTATTACTGTTTTTTCCATGTAGAACAGTACAAAAATAAGCTACTTGAGTGTAAGTATAAAAAGAAATCTAAAATTTAATGATGTCTATTAATATTCTTAAGTTGTTTTTATTTCTTTTTCATTATTCTTATTTTTTAACATCTCGTTTTAACATTAGCGAGGTAGTCAGAGAGAACGGAGTGCCAAAAGCTCTGTTCTCTGCAAATTTCATCTCGTCCACTGTCACCACTCGTCAATCTATATAAGCCATGCGGAGGTCCTTCATGTTTTTTCGTTTAGTCAGCTGCGTATGGGTAAGGAGCGGATAAAAACTTAGATACATGTCCATTCTGGACATCGGAGATGTGTTCGTTGCCGCAACACCTATGCTTCTCTTTTTTTGAATAATATATGTCAAGCCACAGATACTAACTAGCTTTTATAGATATACACACTGCCAAGAAATATTACGTTTCACTGGTCTTAAGAATTGTATTTACTTTCCCTAAATCAAATCAAATTAGCTTAACGCTGTATCCCGCACACAGTAGGGTAGGCAGAGGGAATCTAGTGTTAAGACACTACGTTCCCCACTTTTCACCAAGTTCTGGAGGTATTGCGTGCTGAGTGGCGGAACTCAACGACGCGCTTTGCCTCGATGCCAGAGCGAAGAAATGAAAATAAATGTTTCATTTCCCCGAGTGTGGTCCAAACCCACAACCAGTCGATTTTACCGTCACACTTTGTACCCCTGCGCCACGACTGGCCTCACGACTGGATTTATTTTCTTGTTAGATTTAAATACAGTTTTAATGCAAGCTTTTCTTAAGAACTTGCCAATCCTGTCTGTAACCCCTACATATGGTAGAAGTGCCAGTTGTCTTTTTGGTGGGGTTTTTTTACTGGGGTTTGATAACGAAAATGAAATGGAGCAGGCATATTGTTCTGACGAAGGGCATTCTTCACCTATCAAAACTTGTCCCCTAGGGCGATTAAAAGTAAGATAATAAAATTTCACTAATGGTAGATAAATGTGTAGGATGATGGTGAGATTCACTATAGAAGTATATGAGCAGGGTTTCTTAGATCTTTCAGCCCACAAGCAAAATGGTGAGAATCCCTGGCTTGTTAAGCCTGTGTATACCTCAGTGTATCAATTTGGCTAACTATTGGATATACAGTCAGTTTAGTCTTATTGTTTATTTTTGGCAACCCATACAATTTAGGACGTTTTACACAGCTAGTTACGAGGGATTTAATGTCAAAGATTTTATGTTTTTTGAAATTATATATTTTCCGCTTCTTTTATTTTTCTTTTGCAACACCTACGTTTCGCCACCGTGGCGTCGGTTGTCAGCATTGCATTTTGTTCACAAACGTGTAACTATTCTGTCATCTCACGGTCTCATCAATCATCATCTAAGGCATCATAAACAGACTTTACAACAAGGGTTCGCTTATATTGTGGTCTCCTAAAATATCTTACATCCCTGTCAAACATATTTTCGTATTTTATAAATGTTAAAAAAACTTAGGGCCAAAAACTTGCCGTGATCCTTTCAGGTCTGCAGCCTCCCTAGACTCTCGCATCTCTTCTTCATTCTACTTGTTAATATTTTAGTAGGTATAAATTTGACTATACAAGTTATTGATATTAATAGCCCTCTTGTGTGTCTGTGAACCTTTGCCTTTATATAAAGGCATGATGCCTGCACCTAGCTTGAGACTGATAATCGTCCGGGAACCTCCTGCTCTTCAGTGTAAGTTGCACAAAAATCAGAACAAATCCATGAAGCGTGGCCGTAGCTCTATTTGCTCCCGCTACTTACCATATTTTAGTCTTCGTGTGATATTCTCAACTTCTGATATGTTCATTTCACCATCTCTGTATGTCAAATCTCGCCGTATCTGTTAATTGAGCCAGAGACGTCATACATATATATCCTGGAAATTCTGCTCACCTTGGGAATCACAACATTTTGTCCGAATTTTTTTTTCTCAGATCTTCATCTTTATCAGTACTTTTTCGTTTGGTGCTTTTGTAGCTTATCGTTTTTCGTTTTTAAAAAGATTTATCTGAGGCCTTATGATCCTATTATGCTTGTTTTTCTCTATAGTGTGTTTCACTTTATCATCCCACCATTTGTCGTGCTTTTTACTAAAACTTCGTTTTCATTTACCGCATATTTCTGTCACTGCTTCCTTCATATAATACTTAAATATAATCGTACAACATACTTCAAAATTTCCATTTCTTGTTTCACATGTGTCTAATACTTTGAAAGTACTTATTGCACTTTGATCGATGGATTAAAACTTCAAGCTTCTTATGCGATAATTCGACTGTAAGTTTGGATGCCTCGTACCTCAAAATGAAAACTGGCACTTTATATATATATATATATATATATATATATATATATATATATATATATATATATATATATATATATATATATATATATATATATATATATATATATATATATATCTATATATATATATCATTGTTACACAGCATAATTTTCTATCTGATGTTTATCATTATTCTACACTAACTGTCATTGTCTGTAACAAAACATTTTTTGCGAATTCGATTTTTTTAAACAAATAGGTTCATAAATGTCATTTTAATAAACGTGCATTATAATGTCCAAGCTCATATCCCGCAGCAAAATTTCAGCTTTACACGCTGGTTTTAAAAAAGACTTTAATCAAAAATAACAACTGTCAAGCAGCATCTGCCGCGCTTTTTATCTGTCAGTTAAATAGCTCTATAGAAAAGAGTATAAATGTTCTTGGGCAGTTACTTAAACGTCATAAATTCAAATAATCGAAAGCAGTTTTTGAGTCTTGTGTATTAAAATTTGTGAATTGTATTTTATGTACTTATGATAATTTTGATTTTATAACCAAATATCTAATTACAATATGTCTGGAAGGGAAATAAATAAAGCCGGTACATAATTTCCATAAAGTGTATTTTATTTTAGATGTAGTTTTAACTTTGTTACAAAACTCTAAATTTAACGAAATTATTTAACAAAAAATAATTTGCTCCGTTACCATTCCTTTTGAGATATTTGAGACTTACAATAATGGAGCTTTACCATGTGCTTTATATAAATTAGTCTATCTATTTATTATTTTTTTAAATTGTAGGTAAAAGCAAAAACAAGTCGCGCAGTCTACGTTCAGGGCTAACATTCCCAGTAGGAAGGATTCACAGGATACTACGTAATGGTAATTATGCACCTCGCATAGGTTGTGGGGCCGCGGTTTATCTATCTGCTGTACTGGAATATCTCTCTGCTGAAATATTAGAATTAGCTGCTAAAGCTGCTCAGGATAATGGAAAATCTCGGTAAGTGTGTTTAATAAAAAAAAGCATATGCGAGTTAAATTTATTACAAGTTAAAATTACAATTTAAATAATAAAGTGAAAAAACATAATAGTATAGAAGTATTTTTTTTGTCCAATAATAATTTGCCTTGCATAAAGCAGGATACTCAGAGAGAAAAGACTCTCTGATTTCCATATAGGACTTCTTGTTTAGTGGCAGAACTCGAAAGAAAATAAAAATTATTTATTCCCCCAAACCTGAAGATTGAAGCCACTGCCATCTCCTTTGTGGTTGCAAGGTCTATAATTTCAATTATATTTAATGTTTTATATTTAATATTAATTTTCTTATATACTTTTAGAATATCACCAAGACATATAATGTTGGCAATAAAAAATGACGAAGAACTAGATAAAATGTTGAGCGGAGTGACAATATCTCAAGGTGGAGTGATGCCAAAGATATTACATCAATTACTACCAAAAAAGACAGCAAATAAAAGTCATCATCATAACAGTATTAAAAATAGCGGAGGCTCCTCACAAGAATATTAATTTTTGATTTATTAAGTTGTTATTTGAAATTAATTAAGTGATTTTTTAATTAATGTTATAATAAATTGTGGTTATAATTTGTAATATTATAATAGGTACAGCAATTTGTTTTTATAATTTAGATTTCACTGTTTTTTTTATTACATTTTTTCACATTTTTTCTCTTTCCAGTGTAAAGTGACTAAATAATCAAATTTAGAGACAGTATTGAAATTTGCTTAAATTTCTGTATTTCCATATTAGTTATTGTATATCAAATGTATTGAATTGTGTATTTTATTGCATATTGTCATATTTTTATTATTAAAAATTATTATTACATTGCTTTTGCCATTGCTGTGAAGAATGTTTTGTTAAAAATAAGAATAAAAACTGTATGAAAAAATTGTAAAATATTTGTTCTCACTCAGACTGCCTCTGCACACAATATTTAAATTGTTTTTATTTTGTCTGCTTCAGGAAGATTAGGGTCTCTTAACAAAAAAAATGTTGCTTCATCATAAATCTATGTTCTCCTTTGTCATTTGGCTATGAAACCCTAAAAAGCAGGATAACGCTTTTACAATACAGAATGTAGGAGAAGCATCAAGACTTAAGATAAATATTTTTTTAGCTTAATGTTGTGTCTCATACAGTCAGAGGATGCCTGGGACCCTAGTCTTGACACTAAGATACTACCGTTCCCCATTTTCTGCCGAATTCTTGGCTGGTTGAACTCAACGCTGCGCTTTTTATCTTTACCACAGCGAAGAAATGAAAATATTAAATATTGAAATTGAATGATCCGATTCCCTGAGTGGGAATCGAATCTACAACCGCCACGCTTACATTCGCAGCTTAAAAAGATGATAATATGTACAAAAAAAGTAATAAGCAATTAGAAATATTAAGGGAGGATGGAAGGTTTAAATAAGTATTTGAATTGTAATTTATTTATATACTGGAAAATTGGAATCAATCGAAAAGATTGCTGCTTTTAAGTCGTATATATTTAGTGTTATTTGTTCGTAAGCAAAAAAAAATTCTTTATTGCTAGTTATTTTTCTCAATTAAATATTTATGTATAATCTAATACTAATTAGCTTTAAAAAAATCTTATAAATTTTAACTTTTATATTATGCTACACATAATAACTTACAATATATGTGTGAATATATATTCTGTGGTAATGAAAATGTACGAAATCAAACATGATGCCGAGCACCGCCGATAGGGACGTGACATTTGAGACAATATCGATTTTTATTTTTATAATATTAATTTGTATAATAATATCGATTCTAATAGCAATAATTTTTCCGTTGGTCAGCCTGTTTGTTCATGCTAATGTCATAAACAGGTTAACCGGTTTAAATGCAGGTTTCACTATTGGATTCTGGTAAGCTTCTCTTTACACATAATGTTTGCTTAAAATATATATATATATATATATATATATATATATATATATATATATATATATATATATATATATATATATATATATATATATATATATATATATATATATATATAAATTTAATTTATATTAGTCGCCAAAATTGCTACTTAGTACAAGAGGTATAAAATTGTTTTATTAAATTGGTAAAATTTTTGGTTTTCGATGTTTTGTTTGATATTGTTTGTAAAATTATTATTTGTGTGATGATGGAAAAAAAATATATATAATGATAAAAAAAACTAAAATTTCAAAATGTAAGGTTCTCCAATGTAAGTACTAACCTACTTACATATTAAGGAAATTTTGAAAATGTATGTGAAATTCTTTATTTTGTTATATTTTATTTGTAATTATCTATATCTACATATAAATAAAATTGGAAGGTCTGTCTGTGATATCAATAGAACGTAATTACTAACGTATAATAACGTATTTTTCAAGTGCATATGTTTATTTATACGATACTAAGACAGAAACAAATAATATAAAAAAGTTGTCTGCTTCGTCTGTTTTTCTGTTTGTCCGGATCATCTGAACTGATTGTTATGGAACTAACATTGAAAGTTAGAGGGGATTGTGGTGCAATATATAGGCTATTTTTTATCTGGAAATTCTCGCGGAGTCGGAATTTATGCAAGAAAAAATGCGTTTACCATGCGCAGATAATTATCGCCTACCTGAGTACATGTGAAATAATTTAACATTGTGTTTTACACTTGTTAAAAAGTAGGTTTTTTTAAAATACTCGTTAGTAAATATTCGTTTATTTAAAATGGATGAAACTGCAAAGGTAAAAAAACTATAACGAAGCGGGATAGGATGGGAAATTTTTTATTTGATTTTTTTTAATAAAATTTTTCTTTCCCTTTGTGGAATAACATTTAAAAACGTTAAAAAATATAACTCCATTTATATTTGACAATTGAAAAAAAGTAACAATTTATTTTGAAATAAAAATGAAAACTTCAAAAAATTATACGACGGTGTCTTAAAACTAAAAAAAAACTTTTATTATAATATTCGTCGTACATATTTGGCGGGCGCCTTTTTTGGGATTTTGCCTAGGATGACTGACTGACATTTTTATGTAAACATATGTTGTTGTGTACACAAATTGATTAAAATAATTAATTTATATTTAAATAAAATCGATTATAATTAAAACAAAAATCGATTAATATGAAAAGTTGTTTTTGTTTTTACATCCCCGATCGCCGGATATATGTTATGTGTCAACGTCGGGGACGCCGGGCGTTATTGTAATATCTTTTAATTTATTAATCGACCATATTTATTAATAAAACATGTAATATTTTGACTAACACTATCTAAAACTAGCATTAATAATATCCTATAAAGATATTCTAGAAAGATTTGTAATTAAGTAAGATTTTGTGAGAAATATTGTGTGAAAATAAACTATATATAGGTTATAAAGTGCAATGAATAACAATTGGAATCGTAAACCGCGCGGGGCGTATAGAGGAACGAGAGGATTTGGTAGAGGACGAGGTTCTGGAGGCTTCTTCCCTAATAGAGGCTTTAGAGGAGGCTTTTCCCGTTTTGATAGAGGAAGAGGAGGGTATCATTACGATGGATATGTCAATAATCAATGGACACCTAAGCCTAAACCAGAAATGCCCTCTAAACGGCTTTCTGAACAAGATATTTATGTTACGGAGTTCATAAGCGAACATGAAGGTTTCAATGGCATTATTAAATCAAGGTGGGCTTACAAATTTATAGTACTTTTTAAGAAAACTTATAAAAATTTAAAGTGTTGCGGAATTTCAACTCATGTTTCTTAAAAACGGTCTGGGTCATTTGGTTCAAATCCCGCTATGTGTATTTTTTTTTTGCAAAGTGTGGAATAAAACTTTATAGGATAACAATTGTTTATAAAAAAATAGTACCTTTTCCCTTAAATACTATCATATAAGGTACGTAATATAACCCTTTTCCCTTAAATACTATCATATAAGGTACGTAATATAACCCTTTTCCCTTAAATACTATCATATAAGGTACGTAATATAAATTATATTAATCAACAAATTAATTCCCAGATTTTCAGATTTTCAAGTGTCAGAAATAAATTTAAAGGGTGAAGTAGCCAAGTTAACCGATACTTCCCCACCTGAAGTTGTTAAAGAGGAATCAGATGTTGAAGATGATGAGGACCTGCTATTAAAGAAATATAACCTTGAGATCTTGCCAATGGAGACTTGGGATAGGATCAATAAATTGTCATTGTCTCCTAAGTCGCAAGCATGGCAGAAAATAGAAGTAATTATGCTTATTATAAGTACAGTATGAACAAATTAAGTCATGACATTCCTCCTTAACCCCGTCCCCCCCCTAAATTAGGCTGTAGATTTTGTAGGGAGTTGTTTTTAGCAATTTTTCTTTAGATAATTTTTTTCTGAAGTGAAACATGTGCCAGTGTTCAGAAAATGTAACTTCAGGTTGGCCACAAGTAGATTATATTGTAGTTTGTTATCAACCTAGTCTATAATTATTTGACATGTTCCAGTAGTGTTGATTATCTGAAATAATTAGGAAACATGGGTGTTAGCAAATTATTTTTTTAGCTTCATTCTGTGTCCTGTATATACCAGAATAGGCAGAAGGAATCTATTGTCGAGATACTTTGTTCCCACACATTTCACATTCTGTAAAGACAATGTTTGTGGGTTTGATTCCTACTTGGTGAAAATGGATTATTTTTATTTTCTCACTCTGATAACAAAAGAAAGCTTTTTATAAAATCTAAATGCCTAGTTACCCCACTACAAACAATTTTCAAAAATCAGCCATAAAGTGGAGAATGGTGCATATTAAGACTAGGGGCCTGTTTATCTTGATATATGTAGGATACAGTGTGACACAAAGAAAATAGCAAAAAAAAAATATTTTTAACATTAATTTGATTTTCTCATATTGATCATATTCAATTACTAGCAAAGTTATTCAATAAGGCTCGACGAATTTTAATGTATTTTTTATAGCTACACACTGTACTTCTCATATAAGAGGACAAGCTGTATTTATAACTTCCTTAGTGCCCATGTGGTTCGCCTGGTCTTGCTACTGCTACTACTTCTCTACTACTATTTTATCTAATATATTTAATTTCCAGATAGATGTAACAGGTATGTCAAAGGAAGAGAGAACTAAAATACATGATGCTGTCAAAAAGGCATTTGGAGAAAGCATTGTTGGTAGCACAGTCAGTGTGGATGATAAGAAGTATGTTACATTTGAAAAGTATAGAAAAGGATGTAAGTGTTTATATTGCTTATTATTTGTAATTGAAAACTGAGTGTAAATGTGACGATTGTGGGTTCGATTCCCACTTGAGGGGATGAGACATTTTCATTTCCCTCTTTTTGGTAGCAAGAAAAAGTATATTGAGTTTCACCACTCAATTTACAATGTCTTGTAATTCTGAAGACAGGTATTATAACATCACATTAATAATTTTGATGTATGGGTTAAATTGAAACATGCTATAACCCCCGTCAATAAATGGACAGTCTAACACAAAAATATTTTTTAACTCAAGACAGTTGTTCCTGAGATTAGTATGTTCAAGCAAACAAAACTTTTGATTTTATAATATTAGTATGATTTTTTTTCAGTACGAGTAGATAACAGAGTGAAATGGATATGGCCAGGAGAATATGTACACTTCATTTTGTATAAACAAAATTTTGATACAATGGAGGCTGCGTCTCGCATTGCTGAAAGATTGAGACTTACGTAAGGTTTATCTATTTACTTTAAAATTTAAAAGTTATTAATTTATGGGTCACAAATTCTCTATAATTATTTTCCGTTTTTTAGCTTCACGTTATATGCCGCACATAACGGTAGGCAGAGAGAATAGAGAAAATAGGTAATTGCGTAAAATAGTACGAGAGATATCCCTTTCTCGTTCTGGTATGTTTTCTTAACATGAAAGTGGCAGATCACCAACGTTTACTAGTATTTTTGTAGTATTGGGTGTTTACTTTATTAGTCTATTTGTAACTGCATCACACATAATAACAACACCCAAAAATCCTATCAAACTGTTGACGATAATTTTTTTTAGGTATCATTTTGAAATATTTTGTTCTGCTACTCCCGTAAAAAGAGCGCAGACGATTACACCTGTATTTTTTTATATTTATCCATAATAACATTATATTTTTCCATTTCTAGTATAAGACCATCAATGATAGGCTATTCTGGCACAAAGGATAGACGCGCTAAAACCACACAGTGGTTCTCCCTAAGGAAGGTAGACCCGAGGAAAATAGCTCAATGTAACGACTTGAAGGATATTAAAGTGGGAAACTTTGGTTTTCAAGATTATCCTCTGAAATTGGGCATGTTGAAGGGAAATATGTAAGTGTTTATTTACATTAAGAAAATTATGTAGCAAATGCAATTGAAATATCTAGATTGTTTTAGAAATTAAATGTATCTAGTTTAAGTTACAGTTAGTTATAAAAAAGAAAATACAATAATTTTGAAAACGTTGATTAAATAAAACAGACCATACACCTGTAGTGCTTAATAAAAAAAATGTATAAAAGGAATTATTTTCTTTGTTTTTTTTTCTTTGGTTTTGGTTTTTCAGTTTTTTAAATTTTTAACTTCCAGATTCAGAATTTGTCTCAGAAATGTAACAGCTTCTGATGAATGTATAGAGAATGCTTGTTCTTTATTAGAGAAGAATGGTTTTATAAACTACTATGGCTTACAAAGGTTCGGCACTCGTATAGAAGTGCCTACATATGAGATCGGCAAGAAAATGTTACAAGGGAAGCTTAGAGAGGTATTTATGTTAGTTTTTATACAAAATAAATAAAGTATTTTATAAAGCGTATAAGCGAGAATGTACAGTTTAGTGGTCAGAGCGCTTGAACGGTTTCCAGGAGGCGCAGGCTCAAATCCCGCTACGTTCAAATTTTTATAAATTTTCTAAAAAAAGTTTTCCTTTCCAAGTATGTGTAACACTTTAAAAACTATAAAAATAAATAAAAAGTATTTTCATGTTTATTTTTTATTTATTTTCACAAGAAATAGCTGGTCAAACAGACAAACAGACAAAATAATAAAATATCATTGTTTTCGGTTCATCTACATTAATAAAGGTCTACCAATGACATTTTTTGTCATATATCTGCCATGAACAAATACCAATCCGAATTTAATTTAATGTAAATTTTTTAACATATTTTACAAAACAAAAACAATACAGAATAATCCTGTGTATGAATAACTTTACTTTATACAAATTATTTGAAATTACTAAATAATAATTGTTTGTCTTTTTTTTCAGGCTATAGACGCTATACTAGGGGACTATACTATCGACGGTCCTCGTCCCCGCCATCATACGCCGGAAGCAAAAATTTTAAGTGTTTTGTCTCGTACACCTAATGATTTGTTAGCTGCTTTAGATAAGGTAAAGTCAGTGATTAATCATTTGTAGAAAATAATAAATAACTAAACAAAAAATAACTTGACTGTAAGCGGAATAGTTGTGGGTTCGATTCCCACCTGGGGGAAATGAGTTATTTAATATTTCCATTTCCTCGCTCTGGACAAGACAAAGCGCCTCTTTGAATTCCGCTAATCAATACACAATGTCGCGATAATGCAATGGTGCTTGAGGAACAAGAGTGTCTTGACACTGCGTTTCCTCCATCTGCCCTGCTATATGCGGAATATAGCGTCGAGATTAAATGTAAAAAATATTGAAATATAAAAGCGATAATTGTGTATTCGATTTTCACTCTAGATATTGTATTTAATTTACTTTTATTTATGCTATATTCGGAGTAAAGCGTAAAAAAATGGAAATTCGCAAATTATTTTGTTTGAATTATTTTAATTTTCCTTTGGTTAGACAACAAGTTCCAAGGTAAGTGGAAAATGGAGTGTCTTAAGATATGCCAACAAATACTACATTAATAAAATTTTAATAAATATGTATGTGTATGACTATCATCATATTTGATGTAATATATGTATTTTTTGTTTTATACGCAGCTACCGCGAAACTCGCGTCTCCTTTACATGCATTCTTACCAGTCTCTCCTCTGGAACAAGATAGTGACGCGTCGCCTCACTGAGTTCCCGAGAAAACCTGTTGTAGGAGACCTGGTGGCTTTGGATGACTTACACGATGGTAAGAGTGCTACTAAATACACTTAGACGCATGGAAATTTTTGTGAAAATACATGAAAACACATAAACACACCTGAAGCCAAACATATAAATACACACACGCACTCATATGTACAAACAAGTATAAGCAATAACTACAGTTCTTTTTTCAAAGGCCTATGTTCTTGACTATCTATATCAGGGGCTCTGCAAGCCTTTCTTGATCAAGTACCACTTTTATATCATACTTGGTAGCAAGGACCACTATGCATATAGATATACTACAAATTAACTGTGCTAATCAAACAGAAACTTCGCCTCACCATCTCCAGTCATAAAATTAAAATCAAATATTTAGGCTTCTGCGGACCACTAGTTGGGAACCAGTGATCTATACTATCTATAATAATAAAATCGTGTGGTAGAATCACGTCGCCAGCAATGGCAACATGTTTAACACAATTACCACCCCCGGTATTTAAAACCGGCGTTAAGTAGTGGCTTTATGCCACTGCGTTTCGCATCAGGTAATGCTGGGCTCCAGCGCCCAACACACCTTAAAGGCTAGCAACGCATTTGTAGCTCCTCTGGTGTTACACGGTATCGTGGGCGGCGGTAATCACCACCAGGTGACTCGAACGCTCGTTTGCCATGTCCTTTTCCATAAAAAAAGAGTAAAGGATCATTGTCTGTACATGAAATATATATATAAGAAAGAAGTTTATTTTATGTATATTATTAGTTATGAATGTTATTAATGAACCAAATTATACAAAATCTCGTGATTCGGTAGAAAGACGGCTAGGCATTCGGATATTTCGAATAGTCTGGATAATCGTAAACGTGTACAACTGAAGGATAAAGCAGTTACAACAGTATTAAAATCGTAAAATCATAATATTACATAACTATTTTCCTATTACAGACGAAATAGAAGAACAATCCGACGAAGAGGACGACGAAGAGAAAAACGAAGAGAAAAGCGACGAAGCAGACAAAAAAGAGGCCACAGACAAGAAAAAAACACAAGAAAAGAAAAAACAGATACCAGTAAAGATACTGACACAAGAAGACATAGATAACGATAGTTATACAATATTTGATATTGTACTGCCTCTGCCCGGACACACTGTTGTGTATCCGGCCAATTTGAAGGACTATTATGAGAGTTTGTTAGCGGAGGACGGCTTGAGATTGGATATGAAACATAAGTATAAGTAAGTTGTTTTCTTTTATTTTGTGTTTTTACGTGATGTATATGTAGGGTAGGTGGGGAATTTAGTGTTATGACACTCAGCGTTATGCTTTGTAACAAAGAGCATTTTGTGGATATAATTTGTTTTTCAGCTTCAGGCTGTATCTCGCATGTAGCAGGATAAGCAGAGGCAACTTAGTGTTAAGAGACTCCGTTCCTCACTCTTCGCCGAGTTTCGAGGCATTGCGTGTTGATTGATGAGTTCAAACTGCGATTTTGTTTTGTGACCAGAGCGAAGAAATAAAAATATTAATAAATAATAATTGATTCTTTAGAGTTGGAAACAAACCCACAATGGTCGCGTTCACAGTCGCACGCTTGTGCTACTGCGCCACTTGTTCACGAAGGCATCTATTCGTATTTTTAATTTATATTTCTTATTTTTATATTTTTTGAATTGTGACAACACTTGAAAAAAAAATCGAATGTCAATTCCTGTTCTCAGACATTACACGATGTCGGGCAGCTACCGCCGCGCGGTGGTGTCGCCGCGCGACGTGCAGTGGCGCTGCGTGCGCTACACCAACCCGCGCGCGGACCTCATATTGTCCGACTTGGACATGCTGAAAGGGAGACGGGACCACGATATAGGGATCGTTGAGGGTGAGCCCAACTAACCCGACGTATCCCACTTAACAGCTATAAGTGGGAGGGTAGGAAGAGGAACCATAGTATTAAGACGCTTCGTTTCTCACTCACCACCCATTTTTTTTTGGCTGACTACAATATACTTGGTATACCAATAATGGCAGACATAGTTTAGTGCATAAATAAACTTTTTTGTATATGTTTTTTATTTATTCATAAAATAATATTTTTTCTTATTACAGATGGTAAATTTAAAGCACTTCTGTTAACAATGTCTTTACCGACAAGTTGTTACGCAACCATGGCGTTGCGCGAGCTACTCAGAGTAGACACTTCCGGTGACAATCAGGCATTACAAAATAATTACCATAAAACTGACGATACAAATACAAATGATTCCCAAACTGATGGTAATACTGGTAATCTTGATGACGAAGATGGTAATGCTGGTAATAAAGATGACCATGATGGTAATATTGGTAATCAAAATGAAAGCTCAGAGGAAAATGTGGGTGATAAACGTAAAATGGATGATAATGTCGATGATGGTGGATCCGATATTAAGAAAGTGAAGCAAGATGATTAAATAAATATATATTAGGTTTTCTTCTTTAGTTTTTTTCTAGAACCTTCTCTTTTTGATAATTTAATTACATATTCGAAATTTTATATTACTGTGTATAGTATTAAGAAATGGTGGAAATGGGATTTGGACTTTTAACTTCCTTTAGAATAGAATTCAATTTAAATCCCGTTTCATATCTTTATTATAGTTTTACTATATTTTAAATAATTGATCTTTCTATGTAATTAAAAATTAGTATATTTTAACCTTTATACGTAATTCGATATACGTATAGGTGTATATTTGTATGTGTAAACCGCGATGACTGTGGGTTCGAATCCCTTATTAAATACAGATAAAAAATTCAATGTGCATTTTTATTTATTTAGAATAAAAACTACATATATATGTATATAAATAATATTAAATAACTACGTATATGATACTGGCGACTCAATCGCACTTATCTTATTGTTATATAATACAAAATCTTTAAACTTGGAACCAACTCTTAAAACACTCCATTCTCATTAACACCCCTCTGTTCTCCACTCACCGCCGAATCTTGGGCCATTACGCCATGAATGGCGGGCAGTAAGGTTTGCGTGAAAATGCAACAAACATCAATCTTCACAAACTTTCACATTTATAATACGAGTAGGGTAATCGTGGGATTATGTATACTCTTATAAATATATGGTTGGACGCAAAGTTCTATCGTATTATACATAAGCAGGTATTTTTTGTGTTCCTTACGAGAATATTAAGAGATAAAATCTAACTGCAAACCAGGAACATCATCAGCAACAGTTTCAAAACCAAGTAACCATCAACGAAAAGTACTGTTTTGTTTTAGGTCGAGATCCCATTGCTTAAATCTGTAGGGATTAGTAATTGTAATGAAACTTATATTTAATGATACATGATAGTAGAATAGATTACACTAGGATTGCCCAAAAGAATTCTGCCGCAATCACCTTTAATTAATGTTTTTCGTAACTCCTTTTTGGAGAAAATTGCACTCATATGTTTTGCCTGGAAAATAACTGCCGCAAGCAAAGGAAATATTTTATTCCGATTCCGTTTGACTGAGAATAGACGATGAAATGCGCGGTTTGCCTTATGTTTTAAAGTAAAATGTTATATAATAGAAGTCAATCTTAAAATTAATGTTTATTCTAGCTGTTCACATATAAAATGATGATTTTAATTATCTTAAGTACGTACAAAAAACTACTTAAACATGAAATCATCCTTATTTTTAAGTGAAATAATGAATCCATGATATTAAATGTTTGCTAAATCTGTTTTCTAAATACTTATATTCATTTAAATCATCATTTTAAACCGACTAAATGTATCTAATTAAATAAACGTTTACAAATATCGATCTATTATAAGGAATTAATTATATCATGTTTCCTAAAGATAATGAAGGGTGACAATCATTGCGTATATATATTTTTTAATTTAAGAAAATATGGAAAATTGCCTTTTTTATAAGCTCTTAATCACTCTCTTCGTCTTTAGAGAAAAATATATAATATTAAACATTAAATTTAATTAGACCAGTCGTGGCGCAGTGGCACGAAGTGTGACTGTAAAACCGACTGGTTGTGGGTTCGATCCCCACTCGAGGAAATGAAATATTTACTTAAATTTATATTTCCATTTCTTCGCTCTGGTTTCGAGGCTAAGCGCGGCGTTGAGTTCTGCCACTAAATACACGCAATGCCTCCAGAATTCAGCAGAAAGTGGGGGACGGAGTGTCTTAACACTAGGTTGCTTCTGCCTACCCTGCTGTGTGCGGGATACAACGGGAAGCTAATTTAATTTTTTTTTAAATTTAATTATACTTTATTATTTACAGTGTGAAGCTGATTAATTTGATATATAATTCATTAAAAAAACATGAGTGCAAATATTAACATTAAGTGTACCTGTTTAAACCAGTCAACCCTGGGCTTGCAGCAGATCGAGAACTGGTAAACATTGTTTTTCCAATTCCTTATGGGATTTTCTTTCAAATAATGTGCGATTCACATTGAAAACATATGAGTGCAATTTTCTCCAAAAACGAGTTACGAAAAACATTAACTAAACGTGATTGCGGCAGGATTACTATCATGTATGATTCTTAAATATAAGTTTCATTAGAATTACTGATCCCTACAGATTTAAGCAATTGGATCCCGACCTATTAAAAGATACTGGAATAGAAAAAGATATAAAACAACATGTTCATAAGCATTCATAATTTTATTTATTATAATCAAATTTAATTTGTCGATACCTATTCTGCTGTAATTCAGCATATTTATTGTTATTATTATTATTATAAAGATCGTGTGACGTCACATGTGCGCGTAGTTCTCCCGGAGTGGGGAAGGAGCGCGGGCACCACATACATTTATGTGGCTTGTTCTGAAAGACAATGTATTAGATTAGCATATAAAAGGCCATCGTGGCGCAATGATACAGGATCGAATAGCGAGTGGTGGGTTCCATTCCCACTCAAGGGAATTAATTATTTAATATAAAAGCGCGGCATCGAGTTCCGTCACTCTATAATTGATTGGGTGGTGCGTGGGGAACGTAGTGTCTTAGTTCCCTTTGCCTACTCAGGTATATACGGGATACAACGTGAAGCAAAAAAAAATCTGAAAACATTAAATATAAAAAGAATATTTAAATTCTTATACGGAAGTTCCTTAATACGAACTGCAGGGAAGATAAAAGTATTTTTTAAAACTATTTACGTTATTAATAAATAATTAAAATGATATAATTGAAATTATGGAAATGTATTTCCTAGCGCTTTATTTTGCTGCTATCATTAAAATTAAATATTTAATTTTTTTTTCTGCCGCTCTGGTAACGAGATGAAACGCGGCGTTGAGCACCGCCACTCATCACGTTATGCTTCGAAATTCGACGGTAAGTGGGAAACGGAAGTGTCCTAATTGGTAATACTTATGTGTGCGGTATACGGAGTGAAGCTAAAAAATTTTTTTATCTGTCATCGGTTAACAAAAAATATTCGAATTTGCCTATTTAATAACTACTTACACGAATTTAAATATTATTTGCGGCTATATAAATTTCTTGATATCTTTATTATTATATAAATATCTAAATATATTTTATTATTAATTAAACTACAACTTACTTTAGTATGCGTCATCCGGTGATAGTACAGATTAGAACTGGCGGTAAAGCATTTCCCGCAATCAGGACATTTATGAGGTTTTTCACCTGTGTAGTAAATACAAAATACATTACTATATTACATATTCGTGTTCTAATAGACATTTTACATTAATACTTATTTAGAATACGTATAAAAATTTTAACGTATTGGGACTCGAACCCGCGTCTCCTGGAAACCGACCAGGCGCTCTGACCACTAAGCCATACGTTCTCATCAAGCTACGTCGAAATTTTATACGCTTAGAATATTAGCCCTAAGAGTGGACTATTTTATTGATATTAGTGAAAATATTTAATATATATAATATTTTTTTATGTAGCTAATATCAATAACTATTATAGTATTTTAAACTGTGACCTTTGTTAATATTAACAATTTATTTTTTAAAATTAAAAGATATGTGACATTGTAGTTATGCATGTGGACTTGACCCTTGTAACACCATATGTATATAAGCCTATGAACTATTCAGCCCACCGGTTAGCTGCATATTGATGAAATAATATTTTTTATGGAAATTAGTTCAGTAATTTTTGAGTTTAATTGACACAAAAAACTAAATTTTCGTAATTATTGCTATTTTAATTAATTAAAATTAATTATTATAATCAATTCGTAATTATTACTTAAATTTATATTTCCATTTCTTCGCTCTGGTGTCGAGATTAAGCGCGGCGTTGAGTTCTGCCACTCAACACGCAATGCCTCCAGAATTCGGCAGAAAGTGGGGAACGAAGTGTCTTAACACTAGGTTCCCTCTGCCTAGTGTGAAGCTGTAAAAAAATAAAACATTGACGTACCCGTGTGAATTCTGCGATGGGTGTTCAAAGAGCTAGATGTGCTGAAGCCCTTGCTGCATACATTGCAGATGTGTGGCTTTTCACCTATAAAGAATATCTATGATCAAAACATTAAAGGAAGGAGCGTCTTAACTTCTTAATACGCTCTTAGTAGATCGACCTTAAAAAATAAAATATCTTAGGAACTGACTTTGACCCAATTCTTAGGTGGTTATGTATTTAAGTGACAAAACAATAATATAGGTTCAACGAGTTGATCTCACGATGGAGCCAGGGCCTGAATAGTGGACCTCTCCAGATTGTAATAGTAAACCAATCGAGTTTAGGTTTGTTGTGTTACCCATATAATTTATAGCTCCGAGCACGAACTAGCAGTTGTAGCACTTGATGTGGAAAAGCGTGGTTTTGCGTTTTTTTTATTATAAATTACATATTTTATGCGCTTCATTGTTCTAAACTAAAGGCTCGTGTGTAAAGAGTTCAAAATATTCATTACTGCATTCTTTGGTTTTATTAACTTAGGGCGGAGAAGATTTTATTCTGAATTCAATATTTTATGTACATTCCTTCAAACTTTAATTGAAAATACATTAACTAACTTAGTAATTTTAATTGTCATTTTAGTGCTTCCAAATTTCAGACAATTTTTACACAGAATATTTTTTTCAGCATCACATTGTATCCCGCTAGATAGTAAAATAGACAAAAGACTTAGCGTTAAGAGCCTGTGTTCTCCACCCACCGTTCAATTTTGGAGACATTACATGTTTAGTGGCGGAACTCAACGTCGCGCTATGCCGTACCAAAACGAGGAAATGAAAATAATTCATTCCCTCGAGTGGGGATCCAACTCACGACCATGGCTTTTTACCGTGAGAAGCTGTGTAAACATATTGCTTATTAATATTACCTGTATGTGTCCGCATATGTCGTTTCAGCAGCGACGGCCTGTCAAAAGTCTTGAAACACACTTGGCAAGGCAACACTGTTTTTACACCTCTCGGATTCGAACCCATACTTTTATCGACAAAAGTGGTTCTCTCATACAATTTTGCCAAATGATCGTTTAGCCCAGCTAAGAATTTAAAGTCAATTACACTCAATATTTTAGATTTTCCCTTAATAGACAAATCTAGGGGTTCTGTTTGATACATTTTTTTTGGTATTTTCATATGATTTTTCAACTAATTTTCATAGATAACTGCGTAAAATTTTCCGTTTACCACCCTTAAATAGTAGGGTTGACATGTATAAATGACGATGTTATATCAGTATTGAATTGTGTAAGATTTGGAGCATTGTGGTGACGGCAACAATGAGTTTTGTAGCATCGGCCACTAATCGACGTGATTTGACGGTTCTTTTTTACGTGAAAATTAGGGATTTAGGTTAAATTTTGATGTGACATTTTATTTTCTGTACACAGCACGTTAGACATAGGGAACCTAGTGTTAGGAAGATCCGTTCCCCACTTCCCGCCGAACTTTTAGAGGCATTGCGTGTTAATTGGCAAAACTCAACGTCGGGCTTTTTGTCTTGGTGCCAAAGTGAAGAAATAAAAATCAGCTTCACGCTGTATCCCGCACATAGCTGGGTAGGCAGAGATAACCTAGTGTTAAGACATTTCGTTCCCCACTTTCTGGCGAATTCTGGAGGCATTGCGTACTGAGTGGCGGAACTCAACGCCGCGTTTTGCCTCGACGGTGAAGAAATGAAAATATAAATGTAAATAATTCATTCAATCGAGTGGGAATTGAACCCACAACCGTCGCGTCACACCCTTGTGCCTCTGCGCCAAGACGGCCTTAGGAAGATGCTTATAACATAAACTTATTATTTAAAGTGCCTAGTAAGATAAACATATGAAACTACACTGACTTCTAATGAATGGTTTTCACCATGCCTATATTGTTTTTCATCCAAATTAGCGACAAGATTTTTTTGTTCAAAATTTTTTTTTTTAAAAATTGAAACAAAAAAAATTGAATTGTCAAAAAAATAAAAACAAAAAAAAAATTAAACACAATCAGTTTCAGAGTTAGACCTTAATGTAGTACTTTATTTTCTTGGTATTTATAGAAGATACCTCTTTCAAATACCTCGTCAAATTCCATTAACCTGAACGTGACGATAAAAAAGAACGAGACTAACAAATGCTATCCATTAAATCAACAAATGATCATTAAAAAAATTAACTAAAATAACAATAGTATAATAGAATATAAATTGTAGAAAATGAATAAAAATGCCACATCCAATTCAACCGCATCCACGATGTATTGAAGAAAACGTAATCTAGTATAAAGATGACTAAGCAACAAAATATTTGGATTTCCACCTTTAGTACTATACGATATTTGTTATTAGTATAATGTAGGTACATTATTATGTACGAGGTGTATTGTCGATTGTGGACGCCCGCGCGATGACGTGGGCTTTCGCTTCGACACCGCTCGAGACAAATTACGCATAGATATCCTATTTGGAAAGGTGAACGTTTTATAAATTGTTTCGGTCATTTAGGTATATTTATATCGTTTTTAGTTTTATTTTAGTGTCATCTTCTGTAGGCTTATTGTACCACTCTCATAAGTTGGCATATCCTACAAATGTAGGGTAAACAGCGAGAATTTAGTGTTAAGACACTACTAAACTAGACTATTTTTTCTTGTTGTATAATGGAGGCTGCCGTAAGCCGTAATATTCATTGAAGGTGAAAGTGAGTAGTTTATAAGTAACATAGCTTCACGCTGTGTCCGAGACATTGCAGTGTAGGCAGAGGGAACCTGGGAACGTAATGTTTACAGTCACACGCTCGTGCCCCTGCGCCACAACTGATCTCTACAGTACTGATGATGTATTTTTTTTTTGTATTTTGTTGGAGCAGACACTAAAAACTTAATGACATAATATTATGTTTTTTTTTAATTAAAATACATTTATAATTTATTATTTTCGACCTCAATTTGTATCTGTAGTCATTGTTTTGTTACACCAACTCACTGGGCCTGTAGGGTCTTGAATTGATATCCATTACGTACAGTAACTAATTTATTAGATTGATTCTCACAAAGTAAAATAACTGTGAATAGAAAGAATGATATATTTCATAATGGATTAACCTTTTTATAATGCGATATTGTGACTTTCAATAATTTGGCAAAAATATTATGGATTTCATTAATTATTTAATGGTAATCATGTCATATTACCTGGTATTAATTTTATAGTATATATAGTTTCATTCAATTTTATTATTTTAATTAATTTTAATTGGTAAGGTATGAAGGAAGACATAGACATTCTCTTGTCTGTTGTGATGCAGTCGAACAGCGTTTTACTCTAATAAGTGGTTATGGGTTCGATAACCACAAAATGGTTATACGCCACGGAATTATTATATTTATTTTTATTCGGATTCATCACATTATTTTAATTTTCCTATTTGGTAAACAAAGCGCGGTGTAGAGTTCCGCTACTCAACATGAATGAAAATTGGATGAAAGTTGTTTGAAAAGTGGGTAATCTTTTAATATTAATTTCTTCTTCTTTCTTATCTTTTAATATTTAAGTCTTTTAATATTAGCCTTAGCCACCCTGCTCTGCGGGATTATTTTTTTAAATTATTTTCTCTAACGATTGAAATCATCAATCTCCAAGGAGAGAAACAAAGTGATATGGCAGTGAAAGTAGGTACTGCTGTACGCAGATGATGCAGTGCTCATTGCATCATCAGAAAGTCACCACTCTGAAAGAAGCTGTTCTAAGCCTGAATGCAAATAAGACAAAGATGGATGTGGAAAGGCGTATTGCTGCCGGTAACAGGGTTAACGGAGCCTTAACTGCATTGATGAGACGGCGAAACGTCACAATGTAGTATTGGTACCGACCCTGTTATACGGCAGCGAAACGTGAGTAGGTACTACAGAAGAAGAATGGAAAAGAGATGAACGCCGTGGAGATGCGATCTCTTCGTAGGATATGCGGAATCAGCTCTGCTGATCGAATCCGCAGTGAAGAGATGTATCTCTTCACTGCGGATTGAAAATTGCAGGTACTGGCGAGGATGTCACGGTGAGAATGAAGAAGGGCGAGCTCAGCGGGTTTAGGCATGTCGAACGAATGAGTGATGAAAGATTAGCAAAAAAGATTTATGATGGAAAAGAGAGTGCTAAGAGAGATAGGGGGAGACCTCGGTTGACCTTCGAAAACACACTTACTGAAACTGTAGCTTATACCGCTCTTATATACATAAGAGCGGCAAAAGCTACAGCTTCAGATACTTCGCCATTAATGTTGAAAGTATTTTCACGCCAACATGGCTATATAATAGTAGAATGGGCAGAATAACGTCTGATGGATTTCCTAGTTATTTATGAAATGACTAAATTTTATGCAACATTGTAGTGAGGACGCGCCGTTATATGTGATGCCATAGCTTATTTGTATACGGCGCGTTATATATAGTTCGAGACGGTACAGGTTCAAATCAATCTCTGAAAATTTTATATTTATTTATTTAGCTTTACATTGTATCCTGCATTTAGAAGAGTAGGCAGAGGGAGCCTAAGAAACGACTTTTAAGACACTCCTTTCCTATCAAAGCACTTCTGTTCCCCACTTTCCGCCGAGTTCTGGACCTAGAGTGTTGAGTTGCGGAACTTAACGCCACGCTTTACCTTCTTACCAAAGAATACCAAAGGGAGAGAATGAAAATATTATTTTATTTATTTTTATTTCTTTATTTGTACACCACTTATAAAAATACATCAAATTTATAAAAATACACAATAAAAAACATTTATTTGTTTCGTCAGAGTGGGAACAGAATCCATAACCGTCGCCATTACTATTTCATCCTTGAGCCTCTGCGCCACGACGTCTCAATTTTACGATAGTAAATCTATTAGTTCCATAGAAAAATAACATGTTATATATGCTAACAATCCTTATGGCCAGAAATACGAATATTTATGTAGGTATACCTAAGTTGCGCTTTTACCAACCTTTATATATCTTTATTTTATTTAAAACCAAGGAAAACTGTTCAAAGAACTTTACCTCCACACAAAGTTGGGAAGACGCAGAAATAGAAATAAAAATTCCACCATTCCAAATACCGTCTTATTCAAATGCGTTTGCAAATCCGATTTACGTTCTTGTTAAGATCGCTTGTTTAACTTTACCTCGCTTTTGGCTCTTTTATTTTTTTTCTGTATATTTAAGCGCTTAGATGGAATGTTCGATGTACATAGGTATATACTTATATATTTATTTAAAAAATAAACAATTTCACGCACTTTCCCGCACAGCAAGGTGGACAGGAGAAACCTAATATTAACTCACCCTTATCCCCACTTTTCATCCCATTTTAGGGATGTGTTGGCACTCAGCGCTCTGTCTACCTACGTTGGAAAATGAAAATAGTTTAAATATGTTCATTCGGCCTAATGAGGATCAAAGCCGCAACCATCGCGCTTACTGGCGCTGTCTTATTGCGCCACGGCCGCTTTAATTATATAATTGAAAGATAAATTTATTGTTTATACTCTTAAGAAGTATAAAATATCACAAAAACATGATAGTTAGTTTGGTAGAATGGCCACATTGATTTCAGTCAGTGGAAAGCGGATGATCTAAACGGAACGGATTCTTTATAGTCATACGAGTAACTACATACATATATAATGTTTTTTTTCTATCAGCTTCACGCTGTGTCAAGCATATAGCAGGGTAGGAAGAGGGAACCTAGAGTAAAAACACTCCGTTCCTCACTTTCCGCTGATTTTTGTGAGATAGCTTGTTGAGTACATTCAACACTTGAAAGCAATTAGCACTTAATATACAACGTTTTTATTCGGAAATGATAACTGCAAGTGACTGGGCTCTCTGTACCTTTCATCACGAAACACGGCAAATGTTTTAAGGTCTTCATTAAAATTATACAATTATACTATTTTCACGCTGTATCCCGCGCACAGCAGGGTAGGCAGACGGAACCTGGTGTTAAGACACTCCGTTCCCCACTTTCTGCCGACTTCTGGAGGCATTGCGTGTTGAGTGGCAGAACTCAACGCCGTGCTTAACCTCGACACCAGAGCGAAGAAATGGAAATATAAATTTAAGTAAATATGTCATCTCCTCGAGTGGGGATCGAACCCACAACTAGTCGGTTTTGCAGTCACACTTCGTGCCGCTGCGCCACGACTAGCCTCAATTTTATTCTGAATCCTATTTATTGTATATATATCAATAGCTTTAATGAACTTTGGCGAAATTTAGGTCACCTGAAAGGACGGTAAACAACTTCATCAAAGCGCGCTTATATGGATCCAATTTACATTCGTCACATTTTCATTTTTAGCAGCTTAGTCTAGAAATGAAAAAGGGAAAACGGAGTGTTTGAACACAAAAATTTCTCTATTTACCTCGTATAATATGAACTATCTATAAATATAAGAAGAAAGTACATTGAATAAATAAATTATCAAAAATTAAGAAATACCTATCAATTATATCTAAATACAACATAAATAAGGTTCTATCAATTTAAATACACTTTTATTTTTGTTCCATACTTCGTTTGAAGTAGCAATTCGAGTATAAAAATAAGCAGTATCAATATTTGGCGGAATTACGACGATCGATCGCGCCTCTTGCATAAATGCATTAGACAGAAGATAGGCGCCAAGCACTAAACATATGTAAGTTGCAAGCGATAGCGATTTTATATCATAGTGTATTATTATTTTATGGTGTGCTAATATACAAAGGAAATTTTCCATATCCCGTATCATGTTGCGTCACAGGTATATTATTATCAAAAATAATAATTAAAATCAAGTGGTAGGCTAATTGAATCTAGTGTTAAAACACTCTGTTTCCATTTGACGCCGAATTTTTATTTAACAATTATCTCTTTTGTGAATTTAACTAAAGGAGGATATTTCATCTTCCTTTAGCTAACTTTATAAGAGCATAATTATAGTGTAAAATAATTATATCAGCATAATTATAGAATAAAATTGTTAAAATGAATTCTATTGAACCATTTTATTTGATCTAATTTGAATAAAAATCATTGCATATTTTCTACATTAAAAAAATTGTATAATAATTACAGTAATTAAAAAAAATTAAATTAGCTTCACGCTGTATCCCGCACACAGCAGGGTAGGCAGAGGGAACCTAGTGTTAAGACACTCCGTTCCCCACTTTCTGCCGAATTCTGGAGGCATTGCGTGTTGAGGG
>DWQW01000348.1:0-57700 GCA_018249695.1 Heliconius erato demophoon | reverse complement strand
TCTGCCACTCAACACGCAATGCCTCCAGAATTCGGCAGAAAGTGGGGAACGGAGTGTCTTAACACTAGGTTCCCTCTGCCTACCCTGCTGTGTGCGGGATACAGCGTGAAGCTAATAAAAAAAAAAAAAATATATATAATTTTTTAAGCTACGTCAGATAATAAAATTGTATAAGCAAAAGAGCAAAAGATTAATTCAATTTATATCAATTACGCTATTAACTAAAATATATTAAATTCATATATCATCATCTTTTAAAATAATTTTGTAATGAAATCTATAGTACCGGCAGATTTTCATTTCCAGTAGGTATTACATATCTATAGCCTTTTGCTATATATTTGCTTTATATATTTGCTTTATACTTTTTCTTTAAATATATTTTTTCCTTTAAAAACTGCATAAAAAATGCATGGGTTTTCATTCGAAAACTTGTTCCAATAACGGAAACTACCGCTGCATGTTGTATTGAACTTTTATTACTAATTTTCCATTTAGTATTTAGAAACAATTTTATTTAAAAAAAACAGCTTTTCCCGGGATCAGGATAAACAGAGGGAGTGTTAATATTAGTGTTAACACATTCCGTTCTCTATTTCTCGTTCGATTAAATGGCGGAGCTCAACGCCGCGCTTAGTTTAACAGTGCAAAGAAATGAAAACAATTTAAGTAGAATTATTCCCACGAGAGTGGATCGATTCCACAACCATTGCTGTTACATTGTGACGCTATCCCATTATACAATGATCTCAAGATCGATCTCAGAGTTGAGAGCTGTTTATAAATACGACGTATTATATATCTATTTATTATTTGAAATTAATATTTTTAATGGTGCTGTAAAATACAACTGTAAATTTAATATTTACAATATTTAATATTTAGATGATCGTTGAATAAATAGTTGTCTATAATCTATTGCTACCTTTTCATCCTCTACCAACAGATTCTCTATTAAAAATTACTTAATATAAATAATATGATATGATTTTTTTTTCTGCTTCACGTTATATTCTGCACACAGCAGGGTAGACAGAGGGAAGCTAGTGTTAATACATTCTCCACTTTCCGCCAATTTCTGGAGGCAAACGTGTTGAGTGGCGGAACCCAACGCCGCACTTTCCCCTAGACACCAGAACGAAGAAATGAAAATATAAATGTAAATAAATATTTCATCTCCTCGAGTGGGGATCGAACCCACAACCAGTGGATTTACAGGCACACTTTGACTAACTTAACTCTACTCTTTAAAATAGGCACAAACTCTACTTTAAAATAAACGGTAAATAATAAAGCTCTTCTCTGCCTCTTTATAAAGATAAGATAATATCAAAATAAAAAAGTAAATCAAAATAAATACATTTAAGCTTCATAAAATAATGATATCTTAATAAAATGTATCTCAAATATAAAAGAATTAATAGATAAAACATTGTAGAGCAATTTACAAACACGCTTCGCTACCCTCCCTGATAAAATTTGTCCCCGATATAACATTTTGATTGGACGGTTTGATTTATTCCTTGTTTAGCTATTAATAGCGAGAGCAGTAAATCTTGATACGTGTTTAAAATATGTTTGTTTAAAACAAAACTCTCACAGCGGCATTAATCACTTTTAATTTAGTATAAAAATTACAATTAAATATATAAATAAAATTTTAATGTTTTTTACTAATAAAAATGTGAAGTAAATTTTATAAATTATGTAAAAAGATTCACAAAAAATTACATACAGTACAAGTATCTAAAGTCCATGTAAAGGTAGAAAAACTAAAATATTTTTATATATAAAATATGAACTCAACACTCACACATGAACTCAATGTCTCCAGAATTCGGCAGAAAGTGGTGAACGGAGTGTCTTAATACTAGATTCCCTCTACCTACCCTGCTGAGTGCGGGATACAGCGTGAAGCTGATTTATTTAACTATTTTATTAGCTACTTTAAACGTGACGTAACAAAATGTTGTAGGTGTAGAAGAAACGAAAAATATTCATGTATCAAAATGAAGGGCTCGTGTCGTTCACAATCAGTACAACAATAGAGACATTACACCCGAGATTGAATTCTCTTCGGGCTACTGGTTGTGATTTAGATAGCTGCACTTGTTGCGAGGGGGTGTAACATATGACACAGGACTAATTCGCCCTTACAACTATTGCATACAATATTCGACCATATCTTTTAGGAACTATCAATATTTAAAAAAAACTGTAGTTTACAAAAAAAAGGAAGCGTAAGGAAAACAAAACTTACTATTAGTGACAAATATAGATCAGACAATTTGGTAAAGAAACGAGTAAATGGAACTTTCTTTTAACGGATATACGAGTACCTATACTATGAGCAATAACCGGTTAAATAAATATTTTTTTATCTCTGGGTATTTACCATATCAAAAGTCAATTACGTCACTGCACCCCTGTCCCGAAGACTGTCGTTCACGTCCAAACGCACCACCACGGGCCAGGGCGCGGGCGGGGGTGCCCCGAGCGCACACAATGCCAATTTTCCGCTCACCGCCACCGAGTACGCAATTATTTAGATAAACCTCTCGGCGTAACTATAACAACATCTTCCCCTCCCCCAGCGCGCTGTTTGTTGTCTTTGGGGCTTTGTGAATTTATAGCCCGACATTATGCCGACGGTTGGGATAAAAATGTACTTTTAATTTATCTCGTTAAAGGGTTGAAGGACGACCGGGTTCGCGAAGTAATTATTCCAAAATTGGCCACTTTATCTGATTAATCCATTCCATACCCTTTGTGAGGGCGATTATGGAGTGGGCTTGTTTTGCTGACTGCGCTCTTTACGAAGTGAAAGATTACATTAAGTTGATGAGGCAACCTATCATTTTCTGCTTGCTTGCCTTTTTAAATAATATGAGAACTGCTATTCAAAAACTAAAGCTTATACACGAGTGAACTCTCTAAAGTATCTACTTACCTTCCAGTTTTAGTTATAATCATCTCCGTGCCTAAATCGTGAAATTTGTCCCACAACTCCTTAGTTTCTAGTTGGCAATCGACCGATAAAAGTTCCTCACAGTTACAGGAAGTCACAGGAGGTGGCAGAGGTCGAGCTGGTGACGGCGTATCCCTTTCTCCCAGTTCTACAAAAATACATGTAGAATTAATCACTTTGTAAAAATATACAAAATATTTACAACGAAATTGATAAAAGTGAACACTCTCTATCCACTACTAACGTGATTTGTTTCACGTCACAAGTGACTAAAGATGATTGACCCTAACAATGATTGCCTCGAATAATAAAGGGATAGTATATTAATTTCCTACACGTATTAAATCATCGAGACAGAAAAAGGCTATGTGAAACTAACAGTAGTATGAGAATTCTATTTTATTATGCTAATAGAGTGTTGTAATCACAACTTCAATTTACTTTTTGCGTCACAATGGGTGAATATACATGTGACTATTGTATGTCAAAAGTATAATTATCATTAGGAACTTAATACGATCTTAAATCATAAATAGAAAGCCCGCTATATAATAACGGAGTTCAGGTTGTTATGAGTCAAAGTAGATTGTTAAAGATAAAGTTTTATAATCTTAAACTGTTTTATATGATCATTAAAAGATGAGAAATTATAGTTATCTAACTTATTAAATTTAAAAAAACTATTGAAGATTATTAAATATATTTGATTAAATATACTGCTTACGGATACGTATATGTATATTACAATACTATTTGATGGCTAAATTTATTTATATTAATGTTTATTCATTAAAATTACACCAATAAATTAATACCTAAATTAGATCATTAAAACAAATAAAATAAAGGTAAGTAAAAAATATCTTCTACAAAATTAAGTCCAACAAAAGTTTACCTGATGAAGGAGCAGGTGACGGAGCGGCCGTGTCTGACGCGTCTCGCTCTCCATCTGAACACTGTTCCACGTCCACTTCAACGTCTTCATCTGGCACTGGTGACCGACAGCTGGAAGCTGGTGAACTAAGAGAGGCAGGGGAACTTTGTCTGGATGATGGACCTGTATAGAAATAGCAGTAAATATATTAATAAATAAGTAATTTAGGTAGATGGTTGGCGCTCTGTAATGGAGGCCTACGTTCAGAGAAATTAGTAAATTAATAATTATGCTTGTAATATTTTTGTATAGCTTATAAAATACTGACTAATATTATAATAAAAGTTAATAAGTGAAAAGCATTCTCTATTCCTTAACTACGAATTTTCCCATATATACGGAAAGTGGCTGTAACTAAATATTACCTAGTGTGTGGGCCATATTAAATTTTGGTACAGAAATGATAAATTTTCTATTACAGAGATGATAAGTGGAAGAGATGATAAATAAGGCCAGTCGTGGCACAGGGGCACAAAGTGCAAACGCGGTTGTTTGTGGGTTCGATCCCCACTCGAGGAAATGAAACATTTATTTACATGTTTATTTTCAATCCTTTGATGTGATATCGAGGCAAAGCGCGGCGTTGAATTCTGCCAATCCCCTCGCAATGCCTCTAAAATTTTGCGGAAAGTCTGGAACGGAGTGTTTAAGACACTCCGACACTGACTGACAGACACTTTATTTTGAATTAATAAGTGGAAGTGAAATAATTGAATCAACCGGCGATATTATCGTATTATTAAATAAATTAGAATAATAAATCATTATTTTTTTATGACTTATTGGACGTAATCGTTTCTAAATTAAAATGCACAGTTTGCTTTAAAGAAAATCTGTACGAAAACTAAACACAGCATCAATGGCCAAAAAAATTAATAAAAATAATAATGAAAACTAAATCTTAACCGCATTTCCCATCATGAATATATATTCGTAATTAAGCCTCAAAGTGTACCTACTTGTTACCTTTAAATAGTGTAACAGTATGATAAATTAAAATGTATTTACAATCACTTTTATTCTAATTAAGAAATCACATAATTATAATTGAAACGTTATAATTAGGTAGGTTACTCATTATTTTTTTTATTTAATTTTTGATGTACTAAATTTTATTATTGCATTGTTATTTATGAAATTTGACATGTGAAAAAGAAACTAATCTATACATGCATATATATATTAGAGTTATTTTAGTATGGTTAAATGATTATCTCTGCTTGTTATACGCTAGTTAAATCGCTAAATGCTCATAAAAAATGTTATATTTAATAATACAATGTTCAGTTATTTAATATCTATCTAGGTACGGTTTTTCGGAATTTAAAATACGACAAAATATATAGAATATCTGTTGCTCCATAACACTGGTAAAGCCCCATAAAAGTCAGTTCAGCTGTTCAAAAGATTAGCTCGGACAGAAAAGAAAGAAAAACAGAAAGACAGACAGATTAAAACTTTAAAATGTTTGTTTTTGAGTATCGTTTAAACAGCCTACATATATGCATTTGAATAACACAATAATTTTGAACTCACAGATGGGTAAGGAAATTTAAATTATATGTATAGACAGACGACTCGGACCAACTAACCGATTAGTCGGTTGTAAAGAGGTCGAGTATTCGGCCGACAAGTCGGTTAAGACAATCACGGTTTTGAGGATTTCCCTAAAGTTTTTCTATTGATTATTAAAGTGATAGATAGAAAGATTTTATACGGACTTCATTTAGTTATTAGGAAAAGTTTTTATAAAGCGTAATAATGCCAAATGATATTTTCTCATGGCGGGCTTTAATGTCATTTTCGACTTAATGTCAGCTTATTACGTTAAGACATATGTGTATTTGAAGACATATTATGGTTTCATGTAAAAACATATTAAAATAATTTTATATTTATATATACATACATTGGCTTTAAGTGACTAAAAATTGTTTGATAGAAAACATTTCCCCAAGCCTTCCTTCCTCACGTTCGATCAGGCATATTTCTAATATGTTTAAAACCTACAAATATCGCTCTTACAGTCACACCATAATATGCTTTTGGCAAGTTACTCTTGTAGGTATTGTTTGAACAAATAAATGATTTATCAAAATCATACATATAAATAAACGAATTAGCACTCATAGTCAGAAATTACATTCATTAAACCAATATTATCTTTACGGCTCTACTTACCATTTTTTAATTAAAACTACCATTTGTAGTGTTTTGGTAAATTATTGATGATGATTTTTAATGAACATTAAATAGGTGTAAAATCGTTCTTATAAATGTAAAATTGAATTGAATTTAAAGTTATTTTAAACACAAATAATTTACAAATTAATTTTCTTAAGCTCAAACAATCTACAAGCCAAGAACTAACTACTACTAAACCGAATTAGTCGCTAATATTTACTTTATGCATTTTTGAAAATCCGAAAAACCTCTGGATTTTTTCACTTTTTGGTTTTTGGTTGGATTTTGGACGGATCTACCCTAATACTCGATTAATCCTATTAAATGAAAATCTTAGACCGTACTCAAACTAAATAATATTAAGAAAAATTGTATGTAAAATTGATTTCCTTCATTACTGGCAACTCTAATACAAGACGGTGTTACTACTTTAGATATTATGCACACGCATACATTCAAAAGTAATTTTAAAAACTTTTTCATAATTAGAGGTCTTATAAAGATATATTAGTGTCCATAAAACTACACAATTACCTGGAAATTTAAGTGAAATTGTAATTTGATTGTAAGCAGCGTGTCCCACCGGTCTAGAGTGCCCACTGCCCACTCTAGACCGCGTCCGGTTCCGCGCAATTAATCCCGAATAACGAACGGCAACACGACTCTTGCGCCTGCGCCGGCGCAGACCTCACCAATTAGCAAGCCCTTTGGCTTCCAGAACCATGTTTTATTATACCTCAAAGAAAGGGATTTAAAAGTAACTCGGCTGTTACTTTGCACGGTGAAGTGAAAACTACGGTGAAAAGTAAAATTCAAAATACACCTTTGATAGCATATTAAATGTAAATGAACTAGTACTTAATTGCACTCTCATGGTTCATATACTTATGTACCAGCGTATAGTCTTAAATAAAATATATTTTTTGTGATCCAACTTTTTAAGTAGACATTATTCATCATCCAGATCAGTCATCCTATTGCAATACCTATAGCTATTAAAGTTATATTTTTCATAGTTTCGATGACATAAAAGTTCCGTAGATTTTTTCTTAGAAAGTAGTGGGATTCGAACCCGCACCTTGTGAAAACCATCCAAAGGTTCTGATCATCAAGCCTGTTAAAGAAATTAAAAATAAATACCTTCTAAAGTACTAAAGAAAGTACTAAAAGTTTCTTAAGTCAATTAACTGATTCCAGCTGTTCATGGTAAAAATATTACTGTATTTAAGAATATAACTTTAATTGGGTTAAGTAAAATAAGTGTTTCAAAAATTTTACAAATTTAATATTTCTCTTCGTCGTAATCTGAATCGAGTCACTTGTGACTAACAATTTGTCTAGGTGCCATAGCAGAATAATTCATACCCCAGGAATTGAACCCATAACAATTGCATTTATAGTCAGACGCTGTGTCGCAGCGCTATAACGGGCCCCAGCATTGATTAAATATACAATAAAAAACCAGACAAGCGCTAGTCGGGCTCGTCCACCGAGAGTTCCGTACAAAAATTGGAAGCCCCTTTCTGAAATTCAAGATTAGTTTAACCGGATCACTTTCATCTGATACCTCACTTGAACTAGCGGCTTTAATAACAAAGTTTGCCAAAAGCTCTGATTTTCTCTTTTAAAGCTATATACTCTTTTAAAGCTATTATTTTTTAGGACTTAACCACAAATGTATAGTTTTCGGATGGTTGTCTGAATTAGTACTACCTGTAGATGCTAGCTGCCAAATTTTATAATTACAGGTCAACTGGAAGCCTCCTATTAATTTTAATTTCCTTTATAGTGTCGAAAACCGCGTTTTTTGCGATATAAACGACAAAATCATTTGTTTTTTTGAAAATTTAGAAATACGATTTTTCAGAAAATCAAGGGACCATAGATCTGTTTAAATTTTAATTCAATATCTCCAAATGTTCCTAAGATAAAGGTTTTTGACAGACCGATAGACAGCCGGACGGACAACAAAGTGATCTTATAAGGGTTCCTTTTTTTTCCTTATAAGGTACGAAATCCTAAAAATGATGTATTTTCTTTAAAGGAAAACTTAAAGCTAATGAAATGAAAACGGAAAACCAAATTTTGACAAAGGCTTTTTGGTTTTACGGCGTTGAGCTTGTAAGAAAAGATAGAAATGGCAATTTATATTTAATATATTTTGTTCATTTCTATGGCTCGATACATTAGACTCTTTTTGACGTAATAGGCTATTAATTTAATCATACATAAGAAATATGAGTAGTAGGTATACATACTTAGATAACTCTTTACAAAGATTGAGCAAATTTAAAAATAAAAAAGTGCCTAAATAAGTTTGAGGTTCACGCTTTTCGCGTAAAGCAGAGTACGCAAAGATAAACCTGTATTATGTTCCTCAAATTTTATTATTAAACTTAGTAGATATTATTGCATTGGCCAGCGTGGCGCAAGGGCCCAAACACAAGTTGGGATTTGGATTCTCACTCGAAAAAATGAAATATTTAATATTTTCATTTCCTCGGTCTAGTAACGAGGTAATACGCAGCGTCGATTTCCGCCACTCAGCACACAATGCCTCCAGAATTCAGAGGAAAGTGGAGAACGAAAGTGTCTTAATGGGAATGGAGAATCTTAACACTAGATTCTCAAGTTCCTACTGCCTTCTCGCATTATTGCTTTTTGAAATTTGTAATCACAATTTTATTTTTAAGTTAACCCACAACTATTATTCACGAAAAATAAGGCTATAAGTATTTCTTTAACAAGATGGTAATCTAGCGTTACAATGATATTTTAAAATAAAAAGGCAACTAAATAACTAAAAACAATTCTAGAATAACCTGTAATATAATATCGTAGAGCTAAATCAATCACAGATAAAAAAATACCGACGGTAGAACGTCAAATATTGTACGCAATTGAGTTGCCAATTGCCAATATATATAATGATATAATTAGCTAAATACTTAATAAATATATCTAATATGTAAGACCTAAGCTTGAAAAGGCTAAAGTAATTAAGACTTGATACATTTTTACAGATACATACATCAAAAAGCTTAAATATTTCAGTTAAAAAAGTCATTTGAAATGAATGTAGAGTCTCAGTCTTTAAAAGCTATTTTAATTTAATTTTAATCATTTAAGTATATCAACTTTTCTTACTTTTTTCTTTATATTAACATACATATGTTGAATTAAAGAAATCAGTTTAAGCAATTATACTTCCAACTAAATTTAATACTTGTTCAAAACGGTAATGTAAATTTATCATTTCATTATTAATGGGTGCTTACTTATAATATCCACAAAAAAAAGAAATATATTGTTTCTGAGATAAATAGTTACAAATTACAGGTATGTTTAAAATTTTATTCATCTAAAAAAAAATATATTTTTTAAGATTTTGACAAAAGCACGCAAAATGCTTGAAACCACAGCTCGTGTTTCTGTTCCTGTTTGTAGGGTCATGTCAATTATTACCGAAGTTAAAGAGTATAAATGTGTACTTGTAAGTTAGGAAAATTAATTTTCCAGAAGTTAGAAACTTAGGCCTATCTTACCGAGAAATGGCGGCGACCTAGCGACGGGGCTGCGCGGCTGCTCTGCGCTGCGGGCCATGATGGCCGCGATGGAGAAGTCCGTGGCCCGAGTCTTACCCTCCTCCGCCACCATCCTGGAGCCCCACCCTTCCACATCCATCAACACTTAGTACTCCAGCTCAAACTTCACCGTTTCATTCCGTCCGACACATTGTCCGTTACGCATAACAACAGGGATACATGAGGCAACTAAAATAAGAGATGCACACCAATGATTCCTCAGCACATAATCATCGTTGGGTCCACGAGCGTGACAGTGGCGTCGTGTCGGGTGATGACAGAGCTGGCGCGGAGCTGTAACACGGAACGACGCGGCGGCCGAGCGCGGACTGAGCGCGCGGCGGCGCGGCGCTGGCGGGGCGGGGCGCGGGGCGGGGCGGGCCGCCTCCCCATCCACCACTGGCCGCGGAGCCCGCTGTCGCCGCGCAGGTGCCGCGGCCGGTACCCCTACTCATAACAATATCGCATTATTATTTAATTTGTATTCCATATCACTTGCCCGCTCCCGTCGTAATTCATTATTAGTATTCAATAATTTACAAATTCCGTTACTGTTCAATTTCAGACTGTGCCTACATACTGTGGAATTGTACATACAAACGTATGAAGTATATTTAAATGTCTAAATAGTATATTCAATGTTAAAAATATTAATCTTCTAATGATGTGACGTAAAAATAATAACGTAGTTTCAAATAAAACGCGGGCGCACCGAACTTAACTGCGCCGCCCATTAGACAGCTCAGAAGATTAGAGTGAGAGGGGACTATTTTATGATGTTCAATAAATACTTGATAGAGTGGGACAGCGTTATTACTATTACTCTGACATTTAATATTATGCGCAAGTATGTGATACTCTCTTTTCAAATAAACATTGCATTTACATTTTTTTTTATTTGAACACTGATTGGTCTCTTATAATTACTATTATTTCAAGCAACAGTAATTTTCTAACAAATGTGATACGCAAAAAATATTTCATAATTTTATCAGCATATTTTTTTCCCAAACAAGTCAATAAAATAAACATTATAAGAAAAAAAACAACTCACAGTTAAAGCTGTTTATATATTAAACATAAAACCAAGAGTTTTACCTTATGCTGACTACTGTCTCTACAATACAAACCGCTGTTTGGGAATAGGTAGGTACTCAGACTGAAAATATATTGTTTCTTCTTTTTGAAATAGAGCCCCACTGTTGACTCTACGCGGGTGTTTAAGGATACTCGGTGTTTGAAAATATGAAAAATATCTCGCCTAACTCTCCTGGCGTGGCATTAAGGGATATTATAAGGCGCCTTCTTGGTGTTTTTCAATTTGGCGAAATGGCTTCCGGGAGCTTTGTTTTACGACAACGCCAGTTGAGCGTTAAAATATACCTATATTTTAATAAAAATATTTTCTAATTTATATATTTTTATATAGTAAATAGTTATCATACGTACCTACAAATGCGTGCTCATATTAAATACCACTCGTAAAACTAGTCACAATATAACAAAATAAACCGGAACACATAATTCAGTATAAAGTCAACAAGACTATAAAAAATAGGAAACAACCATAGAATAGGTATCGTGGTGAGACACAAAGAGGCATTGTACAACAAAATCACGCAAAGGACGGCGCCCGCTTTGAAAAATGTCAGAGCATCAATAACATTTTGAAATGTACAAATATTTATTCACAAAGTACACGTGGTGACTGGTGAGCCACACAGGACGCCATCTTGCTTTTTGTGCAATTTTATTTTCACAATATTGCAAAAAAAAACTAATCTTGACAACATGCTAAATTAATATTCAATTTTGTTATTTAAATATTATTAACATATTTAAAAGAAATTTAATATTAATTAAATCTTTATTTTTTTTTGGTTCAGAAACAAATACAAAGATGTTTTATTTGAAATAACATTGAATTCCCCGATTCTATTTATAAAATGACTAAGGTTGATTAGTACCTACATAATTAATTTAAAAAAAATATTCTTGATACTACCTACACTTTTTAATGCGTATTTGTTCGTGTCTGGATTTACCTATATAACCTTTTATTAAATAAAAAAAAATCTCCATTATAATAATTTAACCTTCGCACAGATAATAAAAATTAAGTGTTTAAGATAAAATTACAATTCATAAGGTATCAAAAACCACAGATCCTGTAAACATTTACAATAATTTAAAAAATAAATAGCTATATATATATGTAACGATATTTAAATAAAGAATAAACGCAACATAAAAAGGCAAACAAATCGCGAGCATTATACCAACATGACAAATGTAATGCCCGGTGTCGGGTTGCGCCCACCCGCGCGACGGATTAGTTTCTACTTTCGTGCTCCAGCTATTGGACTTGGACTTGGGCTGGGGAGAGTGGCTGAACGATACGTCAAATAAGTTCATATTGCGATTTAGTCAAATTTGCGCTAGTTTTGTATTTATTATGTTTTTTTTATTGGCAGTAGATGAATATAAGAGGAATGTACGATTGTGTAATGATTTTAAAATATGTAACTATCCATAGGTATTCGGATAATTGGAAGATTTCTTATATAAACATAAGAATTCTTTAAAATAAATAAATAAATCAGCTTTACTTCAGTTCCCCACTTTCCGCCGAATTCTAGAGGTATTACGTGCTAAGTGGCGGAACTCAACACCAAAGCGAAGAAATGGAACTATAAATGTAAATAAATATTTCATTTACTCGAATGGTTATCGAACCCACTACCAGTCGCGTTTACAGGTACACCTTGTGCTCCTTGGCCACGACTGGCCTCTAGAAGAATTCTTTAAAATATCTGTAATTGTAAAATTAAAATGTACAATGTTTTAAAAAGTATTAGAAACATAAATACTAATTTATATCAATATGATGATCAAGGTATAGCAATAAGAAATTGCTTACAATTGATAAATTTACCATAAAATAAATGTAAGCAGTAGAATGGAAACAAAATATCAGATTACTTTCCGTTTGCTCCCTAAATAGGGGCGCCCTCTACCCTTGACGCCTGCCATGCCATCAATACGACTCCTTAAAATAATTCAATCGTTAAAACAACTCTATTTTAGGAATGACTTAAATAGATTAAGAAATAATGAATGTAGAGTAAGATAAGTATTATGATTTGTTATTTTCAAATATAGTAAGTACTAATACTGGATTTCTTAGTTTAGAGTTCTATTTAGCTAGTTAGTGAGAGCGTGTCTTGTATTTGTTGTAAATTGTAGCAAACAATTAGTTTGCGATACATAAAATCTTAAATTAGATATTTCGGTATTTACATTCTTAAAAATATTAACATATCAATACATAACAAGTCCCCGTAAAATATAGAAAAAAAAATGGCCAGTAATATGCTTACTAATTTAAAATTAAGTCATCAACCACATGTTGATAGCTTGAAAATTATCATTATATCTAACAGTGGCACACAACATAACGCCTTAAGAATAAAACTTTAATTACGATTTTATTACGGAATCTACAGATTATACCATATTTCATCATTAGATACACAACTATACACAAACGCATTTCAAATATACACAAGATTCAATCGATAACAACGTGAGCTCTATCAATCTGAGAAATGGTCGATAATACCTCATTACAGTAAACTAGTAGCGAAGGCCTCCACGGCAGCCATTGTTGCGTGGATAAGCTCATTATTTATGTACTATTAGGCACACAATCTGTGCTTAAGTTAACCATTTACATGAAAGTAACTACCGCCCACCTCTACGCCGCCATGAATTTCTAAATAACCTACGTGTCTTTGTATAGTTAATAGTGGAAGTAACCTTTTAGTGAACAGAAATTGCCATAATAAATAGCTAAAATAAAAAAAAGTGTACATTTTTAATAAAGGCTTTATAAAAATTAAGCAGCTTTATGAACCACATATTATTTCAACTGTAACTTCTTAATTGTTCGAGATAACTTGTTTAAATCACGTATAATAACACGCTTCTTATTAATATATTCTTTTGTAAAACTTAAAGTTATGTATTACAGTTTTTAATTAGATGCTATGCCACTTAGTACCTACACAAAAATATTACTTTCAACCATTATACTGAATGCAGTAGTAGCTAGAGATAATATATTAAATTTTGCAGTGACTCGCAGCATACTCATATATCAAAACTGCATTCAGCATAATAGTTTAACTACAAACACAGTGGCATAACGTATTGAATAATTTTCAGTTAAGAGTATTTAAGCTTTTATCGAAGTACGGCCATAAATCGGTGCGCAGACGCACGTAATCCCCCCCCTCCTCCCCTCCCCCGCGCCGCCAGCTATAAACAGAAGTCTACGTGTTGGACTTATAAATCCCGCTCTTAACTATTGTATCTCATGGCACAATAATGAAGTTAGCTCGTTCAGGAAGAATTATGCGACCATGTGGGTGGCCGACGCGGTCGGAATGAATCCTTAAAGATTATTGTGTACGAGTGCGGTGAACCAATTTTTTGTACAAGACGGTTGTTGCGCCGACGTTCGAGGTTGCGCAGCCGGTGAAAGGTCTCCTGAAAAAACAAAGGATAGCGGCTAAGCCACACGCCTGGTGACGGAGTGTCGGGTTGCGAGTTCCGAGAGCTGGTCTTTATTAAATTCTTTACGACCATCGTTCGACACGTCACGATCAACAAATATCTATAGAAGCGATAAATCATCAGCAAGAATGTTACCGTTAAATTTAGTTTATAATTTCTAAATTTGTTATATCTTGTTATAAAACCGGTAAAAAATGTTATTAGTACCAAAGGTAATAAATAATATTATAAAATAAATATCTTTAGAGGAAATCAAACACCTACTTACATGATTATAAATAAAAATGTTCTATTAAACAAAACTCAAATTTCATACTTAAAACTGCGTTAATCCCTTTGCTACACTTTTACAGGTAACACGAGGCAGCGTGAAAGGTGTAGCTAATATGTGTGAAGCGAGGCTCGAAGAGGCGTGCGTAATCGCTCCTATATAAACAAACTCTCATTCTGAACACTAAAAAACCGATATATTTCACCAAGCTTTTATATCCGTTGCTCTAACTTAAAATATATTACATTTCTTTAGCACCTTTTGTAACTTTTAGTGCGTTGTCCCTACTTTTATGAGTGCAAGACGTTCGTAAATCATTGTAGTGGAAGTGGTGTACAATCGTAAACAATACGCGTCCCGCAGGGCGGCAGGTCGCCCGGCGGCCGTCACTATCTGCTCTCGTGTAGTGCCAACGGTAACTAGCTCTTCGCTATCATATCTAACTAGAATTAATATTTTAAATTTATTAAATACATATGAGGCAAGTCGTGGCGCAGGGGCACAAGGTGTGACTGTAAAACCGACTGGTTGTGGGTTCGATCTCCACTCGAGGAAATGAAATATTTACTTAAATTTATATTTCTTTTTCTTCGCTCTGGTATCGAGGACAAGCGCGGCGTTGAGTTCTGCCACTCAAGACAATGGGGAACGGAGTGTCTTAACACTAGGTGCCTTCTGTCTACCCTGCAGTGTGCGGGATACAGCGTGAAGCTGATTTTGATTGATTAAATACCTAACACACTTAACTCTACCTATTAACTTAATATTCTAGCGCAATAAATGCTATGCGCTATTTGAAGGATATTCAGTGTTACCAGGTAAAATTTAATTTGTTTTTGTAGTTATATCATTGATACACCTATATGAAAGTGATTCCAGTGTGAAGATTTACAATTGTATTGTAAATGTAAAATAGTTATTTTCTATATTTTTTAAATAATCATAGTTAAACACATTTACATGCGAGCGGTTAAAATATGTGTGTACATTTTTTTCATACCAATCGTAATCGAATATGAATAATCGATGCGAGTGAAGTAAGAGCAACGGAGAGAATATTAAGTAATAAATATTTGGCTTAGCTGTATTTAACAAAGAAACGATAATGGAGTTAAGGCTCAACGTGGACATTCGGTGCATTACCAATACATTACCGATAACAGTTAATCCGAGATGTGTCAGTGCTGTAAATTAAAGTTTATATCAGTTTTAACGACCACCTCGAATGGTGTTTTGATTGCAGACGGCTGGAGGCGTCGACAACTCGACATATCGATGAGAAGACAGTTATCGCACAACACAAAAAAACGCGCGTTTTATAGCTAAAAAGCGATTCTCACGCAGCACCTCAGCCTAGCTCTACATATCCGTCACCATGCTTATATTTTTATGTGGATTCCTACACCACAACACACTTCAATTTTACGAGCATTGATATAGGCTCGACTTGACATTATGGGATATCGTCAATAATTTTTAAGTATCTGTCTAATAGCTCTGTTTTGTTAGACCTTATAAAGTTTCATGTGGTTCCTGTCAGAATATAACTAAACTCTGACGACAATCATAAAATGTTATTTACGATTAGATGAATTATTATAAATTTTTCAAAAACCACCTATAGACTTAGTTTTATTTTAACAACAAGTGATTTAACGCTCATTGATACATTAATGCGCTGAACAAACCGTGAAACGAGTCCACAAAACACGTAAAGAGCATCAAATGATAACAAAAAGGCAGCCATTAATCTCTCATTGTGTGACGTCGTCGAAACGTCCCGTTTTGTTTGCGGACTCGTCCCGATTTATACAGACACCGCTCGTTTGCAGTTTACTATTGTCCTTAAACGATCGGGTGTGATCACACACAAAGGCTATAACAAATGGGCCGAAAATAACTGTCTATACATCATACTTATGTACACAAATCATAAATTTAAACCAACGACGAAACTAATTTCAACTAAAGTATATTAATTGTCGTATAAAATTAGAGCAGCCTTCGCCTTTTAGCCTTCGTTAGAAGTCACTCACTTCATAAAAGGTACCAAGTGACATGTCTCTCTCTACACTTTTTCAGTTCTTGTTAATAAAAAAATGTTTTATAAGGAATACAAAACTGAAGCAATAATTAAATATTATATTAAGCAATAATTAAATATTTTATAATAATATGTTAAATTAAAATAATTATATTAATGTAGTATATGCACTTTTAGTTAACTACTAATAGGAAGCTTCCTTTAGGACTGACATTACTCACATTTTTATTAAGAAAGTTATATGGCATAATTGAATGAAGAGTATTTTTATTTTTATATTAATTCAATATCATACAAATTAGCTTCACGCTGTGAATGTATGCTATCATACAAATGATAGCATAATACTGCCCAAAATGCAACAAAAATAAAAATAAATGTTTTAAATAAAATTTGGTTAACATTTTTGATAGCAGATAGATGTATAATAATATGATAAAAAGTTTGAATAATACAGATTTTTCATTATATTATTATATTTAGGTTTACGTTCAAATTTAGATTATTTACCTGTCTTAAATGTAGAAGTATATTAAGTTAACAAGTTTAAGAAATTTAAGTTCATCGTAATTACGTTTAAATAGAGAAAAAGTAATAGGTTCTCTGCCGACGCGATGGTCGGTCTGCTTAGAAACCTAAAAGTGTGTGAGAATATACTTATATTTCTACGGGTAGTCGAAATTTACTAATTCTCCCCTCATCCTTTTGCTTGTTAATTAGTCATATTTAATAGGAAAGGAGAGGCATTTTTGTATTCACTAAAAATATCCATATTTTACTACATACAGCACATTTCTGTGCAGTACACAAAACAACTTAATGTTGGCATTCCTAAGAAACATCTTAGGCGTAACAGCAGTAACGGCAAATTTAAAAGCAATTAATTTTAAAATACCGCCGGGTATAACGCGCGTCTAGAGAGCGATCGCTCATAGAAACGTGAAGAATTTGTAGATTTAAAATGTTTAAATCTCTTTTGTCCGAACATCACTGATGGCGGAACGCTCGCGGTCGTCCCGCGGGACCGGCTCCGCTTCTCATGCTCCCAATTGACAGCGAGTGACGTGTGACGGCCATTGTCATGTTGACATGTTGACATTGTCAAACTTGACTTCTGTCCGGATTCCGCATGTAAATACGGAAATATTACCCTCGGCACCGACACAATGCATGGACAAATTAAATAATAGAATAATAAACTAACACCATCCGACAGCTGCAGACTGTAAAAATTTTGTCATCAATCTCAATAAAAATAATATTTGGAATTATTACTAAAATAATACCTACGCACGAAACGCTTATTACTAATCGAAATTTATATAAACATACAAAGCTACCCAAAAACTACCCTACAATACACGTGGTGGTTGATATAATAATAATAAATATTCATAATATCTATATCAGTTATTTATGATACTAATAGTTGTAACTTATACACTTATTTGTTGAAGTAATATTGTAACACGCCTAATATTGTTGTTCATATTTCGTATAATTAGAATATCTTTTAAAATATAACGTACGTACATATCTTCTTGAGAAAAAATTACTATTACTCAAACACAAAAATACTGAACTGGTAAGATGAACAATTGGAATGACTTCACGGCTCTGTATAAGCAATGTCAACACTCATTTATAATGCACATGAAAAAAAGTAATAGTTAAACAAAAAGAGGCACCTTGACCCCTGGTGGGTGCCCCCCGCGCGTCCACCCTGACTCCTGCAGAGACTTTTTCTTCCCAGACCTGTGACAAAGTGACAATTTAAACATTCTTCTCTAATGTTATTTAGAAATATTCAACAAAGAAACAATTCGCTTTATTTATGGTCGTGTTGTCGCCCACAATAGCCTCAACGTGTATTCTGTTTTAGCTGTTTCATTTCCGGACATGTTAGTTATATAAGAAAAGTTATATATACTTACATTTTTAAATTAATTTCGATATATAAAACGATGTTACAATTGCTTAACATAAATTGTTTCCTAAATGGAATAGTTGGGCTGCAACTGATACTATCCATCCATTGAAGTCCACTACTGGATACAGGCCTCCCCAACGTAAGGTTGTCAGTCCACCTCGTTGGAGGGCGGCCTGTGCTGTGTCTTTTACCGAGACAGCTGATTAGTAGATAAATATTACTTATCTATGTAGAGTTATTAAAAATCAGCTTCACGCTGTATCCCGCACACAGCAGGGTAGGCAGAGGGAACCTAGTGTTAAGATACTCAATTCTCCACTTTCCGGCGAATACTAGAGGCATTGCATGTTGAGTGGCGGAACGCAATGCCGCATGTACAGTTATTATTTACGTAATAATAATAAAGTATGTCGAATTTCTAACCTTGAGAAATAAGAAGCAGTCGCAGTCTATAAGTTCAGAAATTATATGTATAATTTATTATACATGTGCGTATCTCATTTATTATTTGTACGTTGATAAGTAAATGAAAAATAATAAGTATAACCTTAAATTGAGGCCGGTCGTGGCGGCACGAGGTGTGACTGCAAAACCGACTGGTTGTGGGTTCGATCCCCACTCGAGGAGATGAAATATTTAGTTAAATTTATATTTCCATTTCTTCGCTCTGGTGTCGAGGTTAAGCGCGGCGTTGAGTTCTGCCACTCAACACGTAATGCCTCCAGAATTCGGCAGAAAGTGGGGAACGGAGTGTCTTAACACTAGGTTCCCTCTGCCTACCCTGCTGTGTGCGGGATACAGCGTGAAGCTATAAAAAAAAATAAAAAAAAATAACCTTAAATTAATAAGTATAACTCGTACTATACGTTAAAAAGTTTTATAAACGATAGACATACTCGTAAATGAGAGCATCAAAATCATGTTTTCATATACAACAACAACATTACACAAAATGTACCGAACTTGTTCTGACATATGCCTGTTGTAAAATCACAAGAGGGCAAACTTTCCCGCCTCTGTATTTTAGCTAGGTATGCTTATGTAGGTATGTAGGTATAGGTACGTGAAATCGTTAGGTAGGATAAAAATAAATACAACTAAGCTATTCGTTCTTGTAATGCCTTATATTTAGGAGCTTACGATGTCGTTGTCATGTAAGTTACCTAATAAATTATTAATTAATATATCAGCTTCACGCTGTATCCCGCACGCAGCAGGATTGGCAGAGGGAACCTAGTGTTAAGACACTCCGTTCCCCAGAGTTAAAATTATTAATATAATTCATATTTTTTTATATAAAAAACTTTGATACAAATTACAATTAAAAAAAATATTGCGTAGTCTTCTTTGTATACTACAAGTCATTACCTCTTCTAAACTTTAAATATCATTGCCATACAATTTTTTATGTAGCAATAATCAGAATTCTGATAAATGCTACATTTAACTTTTAGTTCATCCGATACGATATACGTGAGCTATAAATAATGAAGCATGATCTTCTAAGTCACATAATTATAGATAGCTGACAGGGGATGGGCGTCCCACCCCTGCTATTAGCCTCATTTTATCTTCCCATTCTGTCCACTGATCCGTTGGGGATGAGACTAAATATCTTGTACAAATAAACATTTTGATTGTTATATCGCCAGGGGAGTGAGTGGAGTGAGTAGCTGTTGCAAATCGGATTATGTGGCGTGTGGTGGATCGCTGTGCCTAATTAAAAGAAAGATTTATGAGATAATCTGGAACAAAAGTGCTCATGCTATAATAAGCTTATTAATTTTACGTATATTATTTTGTCTATCGTATGTTACATGGACAGCTGATGTTTGCTTTTGTCTTATGTTTTTCTTTATTGCTTAGCAATTTGGCACTTTGTTCCAATACCAATGTCCACTAACTTTCCTTTACATTAATTAATTCTATTAACATGAATATGAACCCACACCAGTAACGTTCAATGAGGCAAATTCTAACTGAGTCGTATGATAATAATTAAAAATTAATTTTTCGTTTCTACTAATTCTTTTATTCTTTATTCTTATAAGAAATTATATGTTATCTAATTAAATATATGGTGTCGATGGTGAAACTATATACATATAGGTATATGCATGTATACAATTTTTACTGATCGCTGTCGGAGCTATCTGTACATAGAAGTTATAGGAGAAAATCTATTTCTGGGGGCATTTGTCAATATAATAGAATACTCTTTTATAAAATGTTATCTATTCGTCGGTTTGCTACAAAATAATTTTATTATTGAATTTAGTTTCCTACGTATCGATATTTTTTTTAAAGTGATAATTTTATTGGAACACATAAGTAATTCAGATTAGTAAATACATAAAATAGTAGCGATTAAATATTTTTACATTTTCAAACAGCAGAACACAGCAATGTTCAAGGCATCACATACTACTACCGAAAACAAACAGCAGTTAGTGAGGTCGTTTGGATCAATTTACATGAGCTAACAATGCTAAGCCTCTATTGTCAGACATTACTCCGCCCAGTCGTGCTCACGGACTACGAGCTAATATGCAAATCATAAAACTATAGTTATCTTTTCTCTATTTTTGTTTCTTTTTTTATAAACTTACCTACCTATAATAATAAAGTTAATAATACCCATTACTGATTAGGAAGCAATGTGTAGCTTAAAATATATTATAGTAAAAACCTGTGTCACTATAATATTTTTTTCAAATGTTAACTAAATGTGGGTGTGAATGTCACATTCATTACATTTTGAATTTAATTTAAGGTTTGAATGTAATTTAAGTTCTATAAATCTGCTTTCACAAGGCTCGGCGTTATTTTTAGTCTATTTTGAGTAGCTTTGCTTAAATTTGAAGATCTAGATATAACTTCTATTACAATATATATATATCAATAAGTACATAATAACTTCTAACATATCTGTAGACTCTATACAAATGGCGAAACCAGTTACTCCAGTGTCGTAGTCGAGCAATGGATGACGGTGCACATAGCGCTAAAGGACGGTCGCTCCATGCCTATTCATGAGGTGACGGCTGCACCCTCGGCTCCCCACCGCATTTGAATAAATACAATTAACTTGTTTGTTTTGCTCGCCCCTACACGCCCTGTCGAACCGTTTTCCGGTAACACATTCTTCCATTCTCATCAAAAGTATATAGGTAGGTAGTATGTAGTAACATGTTTCGCAAGGATGGTATTCAAATTACGCCTAATGTAATATTCGGCAGCGGGCACGTCGGCGGCGAAGTTCAAAGCAGATGAGGGCCGCGGCGCACTACACTGTTATTATCTCAACACCATCGCACTCTCACCTAACCCATTCCTTTTTTGCTAGACGCCTCCGTCTCCTTCTCACCTTCCCGGTCGGAGCGGGACCCTCACTCATTTATACTAAACTCGACTCGAGGGCGTTCCCTCGACGATTTATCATTTAGCGTTGCCTACAGACATTATTTGAAACGCATTAAATTCGCGGTTGTGGAAAATTTGTCGGCATCGAAATTAGTACTTCTCTCCGAGTGCATAATTTATCGCTTACACAGCATCCGCGCGATTTGATGATTCTAATTAAGAATTCATTGACGTTCATGATCGACTCCTGGCTGGCAGTGTAACTATATTCGCATTCATACGTTCTGATGTTTTCAAACAAATAATAATGATTTTTGACATTTTTTTCTGAAGTGTTATTTCACACTTAGGAAAAAAAATACTTATTTAGAAAACGTATTTCTTTTTTAAATATTTATATACTTAGTATTACAGCTCAGAAATGCTAAACATATCCAAACAACGCCATTCTAACCAATCACAAAAATAAAAATATTTCTAAATATCAAAATTCGCTCGAATGACTACTGTACTGTGTGTTAACTTGTTCAGTGAAGTGGCTAGTGGATGAATGAAGATACCACTAGAACTGTATAGGTATATATATACACAAGAACAAGAATAGTTAGGTACAATCACTGTTAGAGGCTAGTCGTGGCGCATAGGCACAAGTGTATAACTGTAAATGTGACAGGCTGTAGATTCAATTCTCATTCGAGGAAATAGAAAATTTAATATTTTAATGTTTCTGGTGTGGAGCCTTGAGTTCCGCCACTGAACATGTAATGCCTCCAGAATTCGGCGGAAAGTGGGAAACGGACTATCTTAACACTAGGTTCCTCCACCTACCCTGATATCTGTGGGATACAGAGTGACGCTGAAAAAAAACTACGTCGATAAAAATAAAAAAATGGAACAAATTAAAACGATTCATATCACCTACCTATAAAATAGATAACTTTACAGCATAACATAAAACGATAAACCTGCTGCTAGTTACTATGTAGAAATTATAAAGACAAGTGCCAGTACCGTAAGTTCGGACGCCGTCCAACTGCCCTGAGGAAGCAGTCACGCGCGGCGCGAACACGTGATGAATATGTATCGGCACTCGGCAGGCCGCCACGGCGCCTTGTAATTTGAGCCTCGCCGGTAATTATTTACGTGAGAGTGGGCTGCCCCGCTGCCCCGCGCCCCCTCGTCCGGCGGAACGAATCGGTGATTGCGCGAGAGCTGATGCGGCCGGAGTGCTCCTCATTCACTACTGCTCAGCGCTTTCCAAGGAAATATAAAAATGTTATGCCCTGCTACTTGCACATGAATTTTTGTTTATTTTCATAAACTATGAGAAGCTAGTTGTGGCGCAGGGGCCACAGGTAAGTCCGACAGGTTAGGAGTTCTGTTCCCATTCGATAACATGAAATATTTAATATTTTCATTCTTCGCTCTGGTGTCGAGGCAACAGCTCGGCGTTGAACTCATTCAACACGCAAGTAAAAAAGATATGCAAAACAATCCTAGAATTCATTTTAAGATCTACATTATCAATTGTATTTTTATCCCTGAGTGGGTTGAATCTATAGGTTATCACGCTATAAAATCAAAACTGTGAGACACGTCATAATATTTAGATGAAAAATGTTGTTAATTTATCATTCATCCATTTTCACAAAATACCTACATACAAAAATACTACCTGTAGTCCGAGACCATATTTTAGAGACAGAGCGAAATCTGTGGCATATAAATCATATCTCATTAACACGGCAATTTAACACGAAATGTAAAATAAGTGGAACATAGCAACGGGGTTTCATGAAATTTATTTTTTTTACCTTAACAAAGACGTGATAGAGTGATGACGGTTGTTGTGACTTGTACTGGCACTTGCGTGTAAAACTGTGCCGGATTCTGCTGAGATTGGGTCAGCGGTCTTGTTGTGCAAAAAAATTAAGATCGAGACTTTAGCGAAAGGACAGGTTGGTAATATTAAAAGGTCCACGCGCTGACAACATAATTATGGGTATAAATGTCTGATGACTTAAACTCACAGAAAAAAATATTTTATACGTAAATGTTCATGGAAGTAAATGGAAATGAAAATAGATTATCTATGTTAAAATAATTTTTGCGGCCTAAACGAAACGAGTAATATATATATTATGAAGGTATAATACGATATACCTAAATTAATATATAAATACGGTATATCAAATAGTAGGTAGGTAAGTTTAGGTATTTAGGTATATTATTTACCCAAGCGTGTTGATTGACTTTGTTAATTATAATTGCATGATATTATTGTTTCACTAAGTAACTTACACTAAGTTCTTAACTTAGTGTTGACATATTCCGTATTCGTGATGTAGAGTATATGGGATGGAACTTTTTATGCATTTATTTTGCGTAAGTAAGTAAATGCTCTTGTAGTATAATTTAAGCTTTAAAAATAAAAGTTATTATGGTACACAAATAACAAATTTATATGTGAATAATATTCCATTATTGACACCAGTACTAAATACAATTTGATAATTCAGAGACAGATACAAAACATTAATTTCACAATTTTAATTTTGTTTTATACAACTAGTGCCATCTATCGAAAGACAACTAAACAAAAGTAAAGACTTCGGTACAGTGTGTTGTATCCACTGTACTACACTTATCTTCTTGTATAGAAAATATAATATTTATTTATAGCAATAAATTATTTTTATAATTTCAATATTTCCTAAGCAGCAACTGTGTTTTGTAAACAACAAAACGTAAAATCGACTAGTTTCAATAGGTGGGCATGTCGCGTTGATCATGAACTAAATCTAAAATAATATCATAAATCTAAAAGACGACAAACAAAAGTATTTCTTTTTAAATTGTAAAATGGACTATTATTCTACGGGCACATTAAATATTATAGGAATTATTATTATTATTATTATTTATTATATATTATAGGAAAACGAGACACCGTATTCGGGTTGATAGCTCTCAAGCACCCCGCTGCGTTGGGCCCCTAAAAACACACAGACCGCGGGGCGCCGCACTCTACCTTTTACTAATAACACTGTCTTTCCCTCCGTCATGCCTTATTTCATTCGAACGTCTCTCGTTTTTTCAACGTCTTCGTTTTTTCGTCCTTACCTCAAACAATAATAACAAAACGAGTCTCTGATGATAGTAATCCTTCATCCTCATTGTCTTTTGGCAGTTTCGTGGAATAAAATATGTTGTGCTCTCGCGACTTGATATCTGAACGTCGTATTATAAATGGCGTCGTTTAAAATATTTTAATACCTTGTACATCACGGCGATATTAATTTAGTACGCTTGAGTTGAGCGAGCTGGGTGCCACTGCTGGAATTTGAATGACGGATTATTACCGACCACCGAGATCGAGAGATAACCAATTCAGATCTCGGTGATTCTATCGTTACCTTCCGTTTCCCTTTTACTTATAGTTCTAAATATTTTTTATCTATATTTACTTAGCACGCCACATTTTTATAGTATGATACCTTAGTACATATTGAATATTACATTGTAATAAACGAGTTCCTATATATGTTTGCACTCCAAATGCAGACATAAAATTCGCTGTTTTAAATTTTATTCGTACTTTTAAATACACATTTTTAAATTTTAATGTCATCCAAATAACTTTTAATTTATATTAAAGTGTGAAACTGAGTTTCTTAACATAGCAGTTTAGGTTAAGGCAGCCAAGTGGCTCCCTTAGCCTAAACTGCTATGTGCGGGATACAGCGTGAAGCTGATTTAATTTAATATAAACTGTTTAATTAAATGTTCAATTTTGTTTTTCTTATGCCTTGAGAAATATTTTAAATTTCATTAATTTCGATGAACTTGAAATGTAAAAATGAGCATTTGAAATTTAAAAGTACTAATTTGTTAGTAAAAGTATCAGTTGGGAATTCAAAACTTATAAACTAATCTAAATGTCGTCATGCCCACATTAATATTTACTTAGTAGAAGTACGAATGCATGCTAAGCCGATAAAAACTAATATTTCAGTGGACTATTTAAAATTACCGCTAAGCCAGATAGCTCCTGATATGTCAATAGTTGTCATGCAATGTTTACTTTGCGTAGCAACCGTTGCTAATAGGAACTTGTTCTGTTGTAACCTATAGCTTGCGCTGTGATTTTCGTAATTTATAAATTTATTTAAAAATGGTTCAAATTACAGTCGAGTTGGTGCGCAAAAAAGCGGAACATCACGATGGATTGTTAGCTCCTTTAGAAGAAATAGCGCTACACCAGGAGAATATTGAGAAAATAGAGTTTATTCAAGATTGGTGCCCAAAACTAAAAATCCTTTTAATGCAGAGTAATTTAATAGCCAAAATAGAAAATTTGAATAAACTAAAACACCTTGCTTATTTAAATTTGGCATTAAACAATATAGAAATTATTGAAAATCTAGAACGATGTGAATGTCTGCAAAAGTTAGATTTGACGCTTAATTTTATTGGAGAAATCGTGACTATAGAAAATTTGGTTGACAATTATAACTTAGAAAACTTATATTTAACTGGAAATCCTTGCACAGATTATGAAAACTATCGAGATTTCGTTATTGCTACTCTACCGCAGCTTGCGTCACTCGATGGGAGAGATATTGAGAGGTCAGAACGCATTAAGGCTCTACAAAATCTACCCCTTATAAGGTCAGATATTCTTTACGAACAAAAAAATTACATATACGAAAGGAAAGAACAAAAATCACGATTAGAAAAAGATATTCAAGATAAATGGTCAAATGAGTATAAAGATATGAATGCAGATGAAATAACAAAAAAATTTTGGTCTGAAAAAACTGAACACGCCCCAGAAGTAAGATATGAAATTGAACGAATGCGAGTTTTAAAGTCAAAATCTTATGAGATAGAAAAGAAAGATGACCATGTACGTCAAGTCAAATTTTTTACTTCTGATGGCAGACCTTTCAATATCAATCAACCTAAAATAAACTTTAAATTTACTGATACACTACCTGATGTTTATAAATTGGATTTAGCTATTTATAAATATTTAGATACAAGTCTTCTTGATATTGATATACAAGCAAATTATGTAAGAGTAACGATCAAAAATAAGGTTTTTCAACTTCACCTTCCAGAAGAAATTGAAATTACTAATTCAACAGCGCAAAGATCTCAAGTTACTGGGCATTTGGTTATTACTTTACCAAAAGTAAAAGCATTTAAGGAAAATTTCCACCTAACAAGTCCTAAAGGATTGTTTCAGACAACCACAGACAAAGAGACGCACTGCCAAGTAAATTCTATACAATCTAAAAGAGAATTTTTGGAAATAGGTTCTTCTGACAATGTTCTCGATTTCACTAGCATAACTAAAACAAAACCTTCGACATATCATAGAGATTTAAAAATGAATTTTACTGAAAAACAATGCTCTCCAGATTTTATAGACGATCCAGAAGTTCCAGATCTTATATAGAAACAATAGCAGTATCTAAGAGGGAAAAAATATTTTTAAAGGAAACAATAAAGGAGATAATATATTTTAGTTTTTTATTTTTACATATATTTCTTATTTTAGTTAAAGCACGCATTACACTCTGCATTTATCAAAATATTATGTTTTACGGCTTGCTCTTTTAGGCGGCATGTCGGCTTAGAGTGCCTGCTAAATAAACCTGCTAAATATGTTTTTGATTTTTTGTAATACACACATACATTTTTATACTATTTAAAAGTGTTTATTCTGATAATAGACGTATATACATAGTCTTTAATTAAATGTTTTTGTCTCTCCTTAGAATTTGCTCAATAGGCTATTAGCAGGTTTTGCATTCTAAGCCGACGATATTACAATTTGTGACAGATATTTAGTTTCACAAGTACCTAATAAATAATATAAATAATTGTTTATATAAATAATCCATTATGCTGCCACAAAAAATTTATAATAGCAATAGTATATTTCTGGTTTTCTCATCATATTCACTTGTAATAAATAAATTGTATTTTTTCATATTATATATTTACATAATAATATTATGTCGACTTAAGATAATTATAGTTTAAGATAGGCAAATATATAGATTTAGTATTTTTTTATGGAAAAAGACAAGGCAAACGAGCGTACGGGTCACCTGAAGGTGATCACCGCCGCCCACGACCCTGTGCAACACTAGAGGAGCTACAGGTGCGTTGCCGGCCTTTAAAGTAGAGATAGTAATATATGTATATTAATATTGTTATAAATTTTGGCATTGCTTTTATTTTACATAATATACGTAAATACATAAACAAGACCTTTAAAAAAAACATACAGTGGGTAAAATAACTTATCAACAATCATACAACTCATGTTACGTACTTTAAATATGTTATGGCAGCTCAATTTTCATGAAATACGTATAGGTATAAACAAAATAATCTAACAAAACAATACTTTGGAATAATTCATAAATAAGGTGAAAGGCTTCATACATGTATCTGAGTATTACCTAAATAATAAATATAAGTAGATATAGTTAATTTTCCAAAATATTAAGCCTTATAAAATATAGACTCAACTCACATAAATTCTTATTTATGAGAATGTATTTGAACACATAGCTTGTGATATTACAATGTACATAGTAGTACTTCGATAATTTGTTTGGTGATTTAAAAGTATATTCAAGCAGTTTTTGTAGTCAAATGCGAAAACAAATCATCTTAAGCAAAAGCTTCTATGAGATAAAATTATACTAGAAAGTAGAAAACATTTCAAATGTCGTGCGTTTCATTTGCATCTATTAATGGTATTCCATTTTCAGGTGGTGAGACCATTATTGTTCGGAAACCATCCACATCGTGCATCTCTTTGGATGAGAACTTCGCAGATATTTGGTGTCGGCCCGCCCATGGCGGTGTCAACTTGAACTGCGCTGTCGCTTGGGCTCCTGGAGCCACGTTCTAGAATAAAGGAAACATTAAATTATATTATATGTAGAAATAATAAACTGTATACTGTACAATTCATATAAAATTTTAAACTGTAAAATTATTTATTTTACATTTCTAATGACATTTTTTTGTCGGCCTAATGGCTATCTTAGCTTAGCTTATAATTTTAATCAATTTGGTTTTGATATATTATACTAATAAATATTTACCTCATTTAGTTCAATTTTAAGCTGTTTATCGAGACCTGGACCTTGTATATAAAATTTGCCGTTTTTCAACGGTATCGGTAGAGGGTTTTCCAACGTCACAGTTACTAGGAACTCTTGTTTCGAAGTTGGTTTTCCATCAAACGCTATTTTAATATCTGGATTACGAACTCTAAAATCATCTTGTGCGAAGTAGTCAAAATTCCTGTCTACTATGGTTGCTAAGCAGGCTATGTTGAATGATGCCTGAAAATATTTTATAAATTACAATAAACTCTATATACCTAGTGAAAGAATGTTAATATTCTATAAAAACTAAACATACTTGATCTATAAGTTTCTTGTAATAGTCATTAAAGGTAACGAGTAGTGTAATTTTCTCTTTTGCTTCAGGAGTCATAAGCATATCAAATTCATGTCTTTTAACTCCATCACCCGTTACTCCTGTATACGTCACAGTGTCTACTCTTAATATGCCTTTTACTTGATGCTGGTTCACTGTTGAACGATTCTTTACATGCAGTACCTGTAAAGTAAATATATCTACATGTATCATCAGTAACACTTAGATAAGATAGGTCATTTAAGTATAGTACATACTACTTCATCTAAAGCTATCGTTTTTTTTATTAATAACTTTAGATATACCTCGTTTTTTTACAGTGAACATAGAAAGAATTTAATGATTGTAATTGTTAAAAGAAATAACACGTATTGGGTAATAGATCCCAAAGAGTGAATCTTTATTTCAACTACGACTATGGGTTATAGTTATATCCTTCAGAATGTTTATTATTATTTACTTTATAAGAAAGTGATAAGATTGTAAATACGCAAAAACTTTTTTACTGTGCCTCAACAACGACATATAATAATATTAAAATTATTATCCTTAAAAATTCTCTTCACACATCATATCTACCGTCATATTATCGCAATAATCTAAAATTGTAAGATTGCTTTTAAAAACTCAAAGGCGCTTATGATTAATAAACTTGAATTTTGTTGTCTTTACTTTTAATATATAGTAAAAATATGTATTAAAAGTAAAGACAACAAAATTATAATATTTAAATATGAACATGTATTCTATAATATTAACATATAACAATATGATAAATCCATTACTCTCAACTTACCACATTGAAATCCTGTCCAATTTTTATATCGTCTCTTAGTTCGAAGTCAAAGATGATGTCATTAAACGTTTCGTTAAGGTAATATCTGGCAAAAATACTTTCAGATTTTCGCAATGCCTTTTCCATAGTAGCGCGCTCCTCCCGAGTTCTCTCTGGATATTTATATAGATTTGTAATATCCTGTGAAATATAAAATATTTATTTATTTTTAATTTCAAGCATTGGTAGAAGGTAATGAGAATCTAGTCTTGAGATATTTTGTTCTTATTTTGCGTTGAGTGACGTAACTCCGTGTATCATCTTACCAGAGTGAAGATATCAAAATAAATGACTTAAACCAACACATTTAATCATCCAAAACGAGTATCAGGCACTCCACGATCGTATTTCCTGTCAGCCACAGTCCTACAGTGGTACGAACTAATTAAAAAAGAAAATATACCAATATATCATGTTCAACGTATGTTTTTAAAATAAGAGTTCTAGATTCTAAAAAGTTTCTTATTTATTTATAGGCGTAGAAAATGAATAAAAATGAATGGTTATTATTTAATTTCTATTCTTTAAACGTTCTCAATTTGCACTAGCCCGCGTATCACTTAAGACTAAATGCCTTCAAAAGTTGTCTTGTAGAGATTGCTATTAGCAATAAGGCCGCCTTTGTATGCTCTATATTAATCTTAAGATTTTCTATATTTTTCCCCGTGTGCAATAAAGTTTTTCTATATATCTAATTTCGTTACTACATATATAATGTAATCATATAATTACAGTAAACAAATTATAATATTCAACAGGCTAAGTATATATTTAAGGCACAGCCATTATGGCACTTAGCACTAACGACCCTGTCAGGCGTTTAAATAAAATTACAAATACCTCTCTCTCCATACGTCCAATTGCTTTAGTAGAAATATTTTGTCCAATAGAAACAGTATCTCGAGCTAAAAGCTTTAATGGTTGAATTTCACCGGAATATTTCCATAAAATCTAAAATTATGAAAAAATATTTATTATATAAGTATATGTAATGTTTATTATTATTTACTTAAAAAGAATTTTATTTATCTTATCACATACCTTATCAGCATTAACCTGTGCAAATACATAAGATGCGTCGTAAGGCCTTTGCAGTTCGCCATCTCTTACTGCTCGTAGGGAAGCTGGCCCACATCGATACATGTCCTCTGAGGTTTCTTGGGGTGTAGCGTCGATGGCTTGCCAACCACCATATTCTGACCCTAGGTCTGGTCGGTCCATCCACACCTAGAATATTAAAAGTGACATTGAAATAAAAGTGTTTCTTTTGCACACAAGCACCTATGTAAAAAATGGAATCCTAATACAGTCGTCAATCTCTATTTCATTAAAAATATTTAACTCTGGCGGATCGAACCCACAACCATCGCCGGAATGGGAGCGCCTGATTGTAACCATCGTTTACAATCAGGCGCTCTCCCATTCCGGCAAAATACATTTATTATTTTTTAATTAAATTTAAAATTTAATTTCATTTAGAATTTTGCTCTCAAACCCTAATTTATTATTGTATACTGTTAACATAAGTATTTGAATGTACATGAAAAATGTATACATTTACATAATTTTTGCATATAGTCTTTTTTTATGGACACTGTATCCCTCACATAGCAGAGTAGACAGATTGAACCTGGGAACGTAGTAAGGTCATACTCCGCTCCCATTACGACACTGCCATTTCTCACTCTCCGCCGAATTCTAAAGGCATTGCGTGTTGAATAGCGGAACTCAATGCCGTACTTTGCCTCGTTACTTCTGGTAACGAGAAGAGAATATTGAATATTTCATTTTCTCGAGTGAGAATCGAACCCAGAACCTTCCGCGTTTACAGGTGCACGATTGTGCCACTGCGCCACGATATTTATAAACTCGATACGTTTAATTATTATAAAAGAGAACGAACGTACAGTCATCCACATATAACTTAGTAAAAGAGATATTAATTCACACAAAGTATATTTAACTACTCATACCATTTCATGAGAAACAGATGGCACAACGAAATCGATAAAGCTCAAGCTCTTAATATAGGATGCCAAATAACTTTAAATATTCTGTTATTATCTTTAGTAGGTTTAAAAAAATCTCACCTCATTCCAAACATGATAGTTCCATACTGAGTCCCTAGTGAATTCCTCCAACGTGTTGCCTTCTTCATCTTTTATAATGTCAATTGTTAAGCTGCCCTGACTGTCATGTGCGGCGTCATATCCTGTTACTGGCCGACATGGTATTCCTAATGCTCTGCAAACTAAACATATCATGAAGTCATTTAGTGAAAAAAACAAGATATATTTATGTATCAATAAGTTAGATATCAGGTCAGAGAGAAAATAGTGGGAGAATTTTAGTTCATGAAACCGATGCTCTGGTCACCTATTTGCCATATACGATACGTAGAGCCACGATGATGTCATTTCATAAGTGGCATTCTTGTGTTCGTGTTTTTTTTTATATTTTTAAAAATACACTAATAATATATTTTTCACCTACTTGTTGTTAAAACACCAGCGTATACCCAACACTGAGCATATTTGATGGGTTTCTTCTTCTCGTAGTACTTCTGCAATATGGCCAATGATCCGACCCACTTCAACGGATGAGTACCACCGTTGTAGTCGCTTAGTTCGCTGCCCCAGTTACCAAACAGAACTCCATTATCGTCTTGAACATTGACTGCAGCTGAGAGAGCTCGTACTGTTCTGATAGGATCGCCCCTTGCGCGTCCTTTGACCTAAAACAGTTATTTATAAAATATAGATCCAAAGTTGTTTAGCAGAATTTTAAAATACCTAAAACACCTATAGGTTAACGAAATGTGTACAAAATAATGAAATTAATAAGGTATTTGAAATAACATTAAATTTACACAAATATCTTAATTTACGTTCGCGTACTTAGTAATATGATTTTACAATCACGTCAAGTTAAAGTTTAAAACTGAATGACTAATTTGTTGATAGCTTTTGACCGAAGATAACTTTAGTCTACATGAATACACATATATGTATGAATACATATTATATACGTAAATAATATGATAACTATATTACCTTTCCAATATCGCGGACTAAATATAACGCACAATCCAAGATATCTTTCTCATACTGTGCATAAAACCAAGGCATAGGCTTGATGATGTTGTAAACTCCTCTATACATGAGACCTCCATCTTCTTGAACGTATTCCTCGCGATGACTATGTCCTATTTTAAGTTATTTCATTATAGCAATTTCTTATAAGTATTTATGTATTAAAAGATCATATTAAAATATCAAAAAATACCTGGCATGTAAACACTATCGTTGAGGCACCAAGGATTAAATAGCACGTATATAGGCTGTGGGTGTGTGTAGCTTAATGATCCACCTCCATTCAATTTAGTGTCGATATCAAAGCGCCAAGCAGCCACAATACAATCAGCTGCTGCCGTAACAGCGACCATGAGATGAGAGTCCATTTGGCCTTCATATACAGCATTCCATATTCCTAAAGTCTCCGAACCCTTCTCTAACATAGGAACTGCCGCAGACGATTCATCAGACGGCCCACGCTTCTCCACATCTTGAAAACAAATCAACCTCGATTACAAATATTCTTAAAATAATTCTGACCTAATAGATGATTATATAATAACTATTTTTTTACAATACCTGATACGTAAAATATAAAGGAAACGGCATCTCTTTTAGCGTCATATGGCCGGTTCAGCAGAATATCAAGTTTGAAGGCCTGGCCTCGTCTTATTACGAGACACCTGTCAACATCTCTTGACATGATATTGAATTTATTTGTATGGTGATTTTCCCCATTACTTTCGATGCAAAAGTCGACGCCTTGCACGGCGAGGACGCCTTGTCTTGTTCCATCGACGACGTCTGAATAAAAAGATTGTTTTCTTAATTAATTAATAACTACTGTACTATTATAGGTATGACTAATATATGAATCTATTATAAATTGACATTATCTGTCTGGCATTATAAATCAAATTGATATTGCTTTGCAATTGTTTTGAAATAATAATTTATAAATATATTACAATATACTTAATAGTCCCTAGAACAGTGATTTATAGCCCGCCGTCACCTAGTCGCCTTTATCAAAATATTTACAATATAAAATATTTACAGTAGTATATAATATGTACGTGTATTTTTATTAAAAATTAATAGGAAATTTAAATTTTCAATAAATTTATCGTGCGTTTATAGACGGCACTCGTCATCACCAAAAATTTTCGCGCCTCCCGCTTGGTCCGGAGCCAAAACAACTATACCATATAAATAATATTACTTTAACCAACATGTTAACTGAATCCCTACATATATAGTTAAAATTAAACAAAAAATATCTAGCATTTTTGTTTTTGCATTTACCTGGCTGAAAAGGTACAATAGTGTACTTTTGACGATGTCCGAAATAATGTCTCCAAAGATTCTTGAGATATTCCATAACGCAAACTAAATATACACTTATTGACAATTAATACACATATTCTGTATTTTGAAATGCTACTTAACTTATATTATTAAATAACATAGAATTTAATTGTAAAACAGTTTGGTCAAATTCTGATATTGGCGAACCGAATGATTCAATAGATGCTAATTGCTTGGCCTTACGTCCAGTTCCTTATGAAAACCGTCTTGGACTGTTAGCTCTCGCTGTAGACTTCATCTATAATACTCCTACAACCGTCGGTGATGTCACGGAGTAAACATGGCTCTAAGGTATACTACAAAGCTATACTATGCAAGACATTCATTGACGGAACTTACATTTTATTACTCATATCTTCACATTACATTTTTACCTAAAATCGGTAAAGGACTTGAATCACTAAACTAAACAAAGTTGTAACTAAACACAACAAATGAAGAATAGCAATTCTAAGAAAATCAACAAAAGCTAAATCTAGAAAATCTATATCCAGAATGTTTATGGCAAAACATTATTTATTCTTTTTAAAAAGAAGTCATAAAAAATATTATTATTATTTTTTAGCTTCACGCTTTTATATACCGGCATGGAGGACCTAGTGTCAAGACTCTCCGTTCTCCAATCCCAAAAATTTCTACTTTAGCGGTGGAACTCAATGCCAGAATATTAATAAGTATAGTCTTAAAAGTACAATTATTAACATTGACCCTTTATATAATAGGTCAATTATTTCAATTTGTTTCTAATGTCTCAATTTAGAGAACAAAAAATGATAGCACTTTATTTAGTCTCGCCATAGCTGATACATGTAACTTAAATATTTCCCTTTTAGATATTAATGGCAAGTGTGGGTGAAAAGATCTATATCTGGATAGATTCTCTGCACTCAAGGTCTGAATTCGTTTTCCCACGCATGCGTAGGTTTTTGCATAGACAATAGATAAGATCGTTCTGACTTCTGAGAGTAAATGATGAAGAATCTGATACCTACTTTACATTATGTATCACGTGCCATTAAAATATTAAGCCTTTGAAAAAAAAGGATCACATAAAATCTTTATCAATAACCAATTATTAAAAAATATTCATCATATTCAACCTGTTATTTCAATCGATTTGTTAAAATAATAAAATGAAACCATTTAATTTAAATAAAATTGAGGAAAATTGCAGTGTAGATATGTAAATTATCTCTACAAAGAATGCAATAAAAAATTACCTGTCATATCTTAGGTAATGACGAATTGTGAGACTAAACTTAGTTAACAGTATACCACCATATTAGACTTTAAGTATATAGTTTTAAATATTAATCTTTTTTTTCTATGATATAGTCGTACATAGGTCGCTCGTATACCGGCTCACCTTGAACGACATGCACTCGACCACGCACTATTTGTCAAGTTTTACCAAAGTCATGTTTCCCTTAATAGTGCTTGTGCTTGATTGGCATTCTTAATTATAGTAATTAATTCTACGTAGAGCAATAATTGCTTTAAAGAGTGATTTTGAATATTTTTGCATTTTGGATTTTTTTGGATTTTTAACGAATTCTTTTTTTGTTGGTGGATTGTTTAAACAACAAGATACATCTTAATAAAGAAGGAAAAATAGACTATTATCGAATTACATGATCAATAAATTTAATACCTTTTGGTATGTTAGTAATAATTACACCACGTTATTTTTCCACACAGAATATAAGTAAACTTATAAACTTAATTGAATTTATAGTAGTTTAGGTTTATGCAAAATAATGTTTTAGCCATGTTTACCTTGATTGGCTATCTAAGGTTTTTTAACGTTTTAGGTACCAACTATGACTTGACTCTATATATATATATATATATATATATATATATATATATATATATATATATATTACCACTCATTATTAGGCTTACATCAATGTATAATATTAAATTGAACATAATATGATATTAAGAAATGAGAATATACGACCATTTATTTTTAAATATTTTTATCGTTCATCAATCGTTATACCACTTAATTACTAATTCATTATTTAGTAGGATGATGTAGAGCTAAACTATATTATACTGTCTCTCAATGTCATATATATATATTTTTAATTTTAATATTAACATTTTTTGTATAGGAGTAAACATGAATTTATTACAACATAATTCTCATTCGACGCTAAGAATTTAAGCAAACATTACAAAACATTTAAACTTCTACAGATACATCTTTACAAAGCGCGTTTTATTTTTGATGAACATCAAACAACAAAAGTTCGTAAATTTTATTGTGATGGTGCTCTATTACTTGCCCCATATTTTATATTTACTTTGATAGAAACATAAAATTATAAGAAAAACGCAGAATATAATTATAGAGGAAACAATGTGCCATTATAGAATGTCAATCATTATATCTGAGTATCATTGCCAGTAATCACATCAGTTTCATTTGCTGTCTCGTTTACAAGAAAATATTGTGATTTAAATACCCCCGTACGTGCCTACCGCTTCGAGATAACATCTAACATAATACAATGCTCAACAATTTTTAAGATCTTGTTTATAGCAAATTACAGAAGTTAAATTATGTCAAATTTAATATGATCGAATTGATATATTAAAAAATATTACTTATTGTTTTATAATATAGTTTTTATAAACTGAATAAGCCAAATACATGTTATATATATATAATTATGAAAGTATTAGGATAAAAGATATTACCTAATCGTGGCGGTCTCGGTAGATCCTTTAAATCGTATGAATCTGATCTGTTCAGGGCGCAGCATCCACACTGCGACGGACAGACACTTGCCAGCTTACTTCTCACCGTACCCATATCGTCTATCGAAGAACACTAATCATAAATCTTCAAGTAAATATAAACGGAGATTATTTTCCCAATCAACTTTTCACTTCGATCATAATCCTACATACTAATACGGTTAGATCACTTCTCAAACCAATCGAAAAACTCACAATGTTTAAACAGTTTGCCACTACGTAAACAAAGCCTAAATTAGTGCTTCACCACTGTACAGTATAGCGTAACCCACTTTAAGGGGTATTAATAATCCAATTAAAAGTGTATTTTCGGAAAACAATCGACGCGTGCGCACCTAGCGCTGGATTCGATTCATCTGCGCGAAGTACCATCCTTGATACCTATAACAGTGTTTATACGTGACCTCTTATCAGCAGCATATGAAATTGGGATGTCCACAAAGTATATGCCTCAACAAAATGCTATTGAAATATTATTCATATACATCACTCTTAGTCATAATACCTCATGGGTATTTTAAAAGTGACCTTTTAAAGTAAAGGACACAAACATTCCAAAAGACTTAGGTTACTTGGGACTCAGCTGAACCTAAATTACCTCAGTTTAAATTAGAAATATTGATAGATGCTAGATATTACATTTTCTATCTAAGCTTTTAAGCTTTAGTTACAAAACCAAAATGTCGAAAGCTTATATGTTGTGTTACGAGACCTGTAAATGTCTATAAATTTAAGTTATCTTCGTAGTCTATAAAATATATTTATGTATAGGTTTCCCTTTCATTTGAACTATAAGTTTCAAACGCTCGTTTGCCTCGCCTTTTCCATAAAAAAGATCACTCTATATTTACTTGCAACTTCGGAAAAAACGTATGCATGTATATTTACATACTCGTATATTTTTAAATCCTATTGTACAAAAACATAAAAAAAATCTTAACAAAGCAGTTAAATATCAATTAGTTGGATCGCATTTTCTTTATTAGGTACCTATATATAAATTTAAAGTATTTCTTTAGATTAAAGTAGCGGTGTTGACAGTGTAAGATAAGATGAAAACAATGTTTGACTTTGTGATATAATAAACACACGATTATGTTAATTTACTATATGTGACATCACCGAACCGGAGTATGCGCAGCTGATGTCAATGACAACTTGCTGACACACTCGTCGAAGGTCTTAATGATTTAATATTGAATTAAACTGAATGGGATTTTGTAACTCGAACATTTACGTATTAATTTTCCTTGAATTTCGTTACTCAGGTTACAGTCCTAAAATGTTGACCTAATTTCCTCTCAATACGTGTAAATTAAAAACGTATTAGGTATTTGCGGTCGTATTTACGTAAACTAAAGAAAAATGTCATTTAATGGTTGACGTTTTAATTCTAGCAAATAACATAGAATAAATTGTATGAATGTTATCTATCTATTATGTATAAATAAATATTATTTTTATGCACATATTATTTCACTACCAATAAAAAATATGCCTATGAAGGTTTATAAACTTAACTAGCAAGCTTAAACTGTAGAAAAAATGTATATAGATCTTTTTTTAGGGTTCCGTACCTTTTAAGGAAAAAAGGGAACCTTGTAAGATCACTTTGTTGCCCATCCATCTGTTTGTCTGTCAAAAGCCTTTATCTCAGGAACGCTTGGAGATATCGAGTTGAAATTCAAACCATATAGATCAGCTCAGATCTGCTCCATGATTTCATGAAAAAAAAATTATGTCTACATTTGCTTAAAAAAAGGATATGGCCGTTTACATTGCAAAAAACACATATTTAGACACTATTAAGAAAACCAAAATTCATAGGGTACTTCCGGTTGACATAAAATTAAGAAATTTGGCAGCTAGCATCTACAGGTAGTACTAGTTCAGTAAAAAATCTGAGAACTATACATTTGTGCTTAAATCCTAAAATAGCCTTAAATAGTAAAAAATGCGTATTTCGACACTATAAAGGAAATCCAAATTAATAGGGTACTTTAGGTTAACCTAGAATTATGAAATTTGGTACCTAGTATCTACAGGTAACACTCGTTTGGGAAAAAAAATTAAAACTATACATTTGTAGTTAAATCTTAAAAAAGTGGAGACACTTTCGGTCGAATTATAGAGGTATCGCGCATTGAGTGGTGGAACTCTACATCGCTGCCTTGGTACCAGAAAAAAAGTAATAAAAATATTCATCAATAATAATTCAATTCCCTGAGTGGAACTCGAACTCACACTATTACGGCCTCAATTTGACATTCTTAATTGAATAATTTCAAAATTATATCAGTATTATTTACAAATTGAGGCTGCCAGTACCGTGGCGCAGTAAGACGGGCGGCTGTTGGATGAGTTGGATGAGTTGGATTCCCACTCCACAGTGTCTGAAAACTAGGCTTACCTACCAGGGGAATCGGTCTATCTATTAATTTTAAAAAGTGCAATCTAAATAAGAATATATATTTTAAAGTCTCAACAAACATACAAACAAAATACGACAAAGTAAGAGTGCGTAACATGTCCATTATTCTAAGAAAATTAAATCACACGTTACCTAGGATCCTTATACCACAAAATGTGTTACTCATAAATGTCATCAATCATTTTATAATATTTTTATAGTCGTGGGTGTACTACATTCATAAAGTGTAATTTCAATTGTTGTTAAGTTGGAAACTTAGTATAGGCAAGAGTCTACGTTATATTAGATTTTACGTCAGAGAAGAACACACAGTTCCCAAGAACATTCTGGTAACATCTTTTCTTTTCATTGTAGTTTTAAGATAGATATATAATTTTCGATTACAAATCTGTCAATCGAAAATTATATATTTAAAAACGGCCAAGAGCTAGTCGGACTCACCCACTGAAGATTCCGTACCAATTTTTTTTCTATACATCCATAATACCTATAAATTTTGACTTTTTAGATTTTTCCTTTGGTAGTATTGTAAGTTCTCACTATATGCCAAATTTCAAAACTGTAGGTCCACGGAAAGTATTCTATAGATGGAGTTAAAAAAAGAATGAGAGATATTTTTTTAAGATTATTTATATCTTCGAATATTTCTAGTTTTTCTTCTACTCGGGATCTAAAAAAAATTGCCCCGTTCAACAATTATTTATAAAGATGTTTAATTGGTGTTGAGGCAAAGCGCGGGGTTGAGTTCCGTCACTCAACATGCAATGCTTTTTAGTTCTCTGTTTTTTTTTGTTTATAGATTATAAAACTATTTCAATAAAATACTTGTTCAGTATTACTTTCAATAACATTTAAAAATAGTAGGCTTATTGTTTTTTTTTTATTTCGACTTCTTTGTACTTTTATTTTATTAAAAATAAAATAAAACTTTTTTTTCATTCATAACCTTCGTTATTAGGATTACAAAACTTTAAATTTTTATAAAAAATTTAACATCGTGGGGATTATCAACTGAAAAATCAGCAGTAGTGAATTAATGCTATGGATTTGAACCAGACCTCTGCTTTCGCAGGCCGTGATCATACAACTAGTAACATAGCAATTATCATAATAATAAAAGCAGAATATACGCTGTTTAATAAACCCTTTAAATCTTTATTTATTTATTTTTGTATTTTTTTATTTATATTTCTTGAATTGTTACTTAAAATGAAAAATTATGTTAGAAACTCAGTTTTAGAATACCTATAAACCAGGACTAGTACAATACCCTACTTGACTTATTTAATGGATTTTTATTTTATTTTAAATCTGATTACTTTAAAAATCAATAAATAGAGCTTCGGCCTTTTTAAAGAAAACTAGCAACAAACGCGTAGTAGGAGTTCGAGCAAAAAGGTTATTCCCAACATATTACAACTTAAAGGTCAATGACTTGTAATTGCAATATTGTAAACATTATTATGACACATAAAATTACTCATAAGTTATATTTACATACCTACTATAAAAGGATACTTTTTAGGGACTATACTGATAATAGATGAACAAAGTAAAATAAAAATATCCCGATGAGTAAACAGAGTTTCTTTTATCTCCATGTATTTCCTGCAATTTTCATGATATCTTTACGCCAACAGAATCTAAGTGACACATCGGTTTTTACGTATTTTCAGTCTAATATTTTAAATATAAAACATATTAGAATATACATTTATTATAAAAAGAAAACTTTTTAGGTAATATTATTCTCTACTTAAAATAAATTAAAGAAATGTTTAACATAAGACTCAAAAATTATTTAGCCTTCTTGGGGCGTGACACTGTGTGTGAATGTAAACAAGTTAGTGGTGAGTTCAGTCCTTCTCGGAAGTGTCAGCACCACTTTAAATGAAACCACAATTTTTATCCTGTATGCTGTTCCCGTAAAAGGAGCGCTGACATTGCCATCCTGTAGGGGAGTTGTGCTTAAGATGGCATACGAAGATAAGATGACACACTGCCAATATTGATTTAAATATTTGCGCTAAGTGTGATCTTATGACGTTTTAGAAAGTGTCTTTAGATATCGCTAGTATTCAAATTCATTATGACGGAAGGTAAACGCAGATTGGCAAGTAGTTCATGTTTTCGTAATTTTGAATAGCAGAAATTTTTTCTTTCGCTTTTGCTTGGTGGTGAAAATACACGTAAGGTGAGGATTTTCTATTTGAAGTAATTTTTTATGTAAAATAGGCTTATTATATGACACAGCTAAACGCGCATTCTTACCCATAAACTTTTGTCACAACTGTTACAATTAAATTCACATATCTATTGGGTAAGATGACATACAAAACGTGAGTATAAGATGGCATACTATGTCATCTTACACTTATAAATAGGATCGATTAAGAAGCCAGAAGAGAAGAGCGTACTTAATGAAATTTCTCCATTGCTAAAGTCTACTTCTACAGGAAAGTCAGGTGTGAACAAAAAAGTCAGTGGATCGCAGGTTATGACGTTTAGTGAACTATGCTCGTAAGATAATCTATATATATAAAAGGACTTGTGCTGACTGAGGTAAGACGCACGCAGCGCCGTAACCGCTGATGGTAGAAACGTGAAATTTGGGCAGATGTTTATTTTCATATTCTCGACATCCACTAAGAAGGGAATTTGAAAAATTTTAACTCTAAAGGGATGAAATAGAGGTTGAAAGTTTGTATGGATTTTTTTTTAAATTGGCACCGATTCTTATAAAATTTTAAATCCAGACTCTTAAAAATATTTAATTGAAGACATGTTTCATGATTTTTAAGAACTCACCCCCTAAGGGTTCAAATAAGGGGTTGAAAGTTCATATGAAAAAATCTTTAAATCGCCACTGATTTTTATAAAAAATTAAATTCAGACTGTTAAAAATATTTGATTGAACACGTGTTTCATGGTTTTTAAGAATTCACCCCCTAAGGGTTCAAATAAGGTTGAAAGTTTACATGGAAAAATTTTTAAATTGCCACCGATTTTTATAAAAATTTTAATTCAGACTGTCAAAAATATTTTATTGAACACGTGTTTCGTGGTTTTTTTAGAATTCACTGCTAATAAGCGGGCGAAGCCGCGCGCGCCCTCTAGTGATGGTATAAGACGACAAACGTTTAAAGTCTAAGATGACATACTATGTATGTAATGTCCTGATCTCACATGACTTTATTTATTTCAAATATTTGTCTTGAAAGAAAAAGTATGTCATCTTAAGCACAATTCCCCTTTAGGTTACGGGGCCTAACGCTTTTTTGATACTAGTACTCTTGTACTTGTAAACTGCTCTCACCTTTAAGATCGATCTCAAAGTTGAGAATGATTTTAAATACCATGTAAAATTTGGAACTGAGTGAATTGTTATTGAGGGTGGGTAATAACATCAAAGACAATATTTGCAGTGACTGCTTTATTATTTTTGAGATCTCAAAAACACACGAACACAGTGCACATATATTTTTTTTGTATTTTTCTTTCATTCATTGTTTAATATTAAAATATAACAAAGTAAATTAAATGCGATGTTATCCTTATTCTAATAGTATATTATAAATAGATATATATAGCTTACTTAAAAAAAAACAATTATTAAAAACAATGGAAAATGGCACTCGAAGCAGCGGTTTCCGTTTTATCCTTAATACTAGTATTATTAGTTAGTTTTGAAAATTATGTCGTGCATCATCTTTGTGTTGTATTTTTTTGTATTTTAATTATATGAATGGTGCTATTACGTGAAATATTTCAACAAAACCGTTTTCAACGCCGAGTCGCAGTCCAGTTATAGTTTTGCACAAGTACACCGTGTGGAGGAAGTTTATATTGATTTTAAGATGAGCACTTCCTCTTCTTGAACAAAAAAATGTTCAGGCGCTACGCAAACGTAGGTGCGGTCTATCTGTAGCGCACGCGGTGACGGCGGCCCCGGCGCGCGGCGGGAGGGCGCGCGGGGCGGGGGGGCGTGCTAGCCGCGCACGCTCACCACACTGCAGCCGAAGATCTCGTCGATCTGCCTGGAGCAGAAGGTGACGACCACTCGGCACTCCCCACTGCGGCGCGGCATGCACTTGTCTTGGTAGTTCACCAGCTCGCTTGGCTTCACGTCACGGAACCGTATCTAAGATCCGAAATTAAAAAAAATATACAATTTCACTTGTATATTAAACAATAATATGATAAGTTTTTTAATAAGCCAACGCATACCTGTCTAGGTCTTTGTACACCGGGACTTTCAACTGTGAAATAGCAATCAGTCAAATGCACGTTCAATGGGTTCTGGAAACTATATGTAGCTGCACATTCCTGACCTACAGTTGGCTGACTTCTGACCTGTTAATTATATTACACAACTTAATTATTGTAAGCATTTTTATGCATATACCTATTTTCAATATTTGAGGTCAGTCGTGGCGCAGAGGCACAAGCGTGCGGCTGTAAACGCCACGGATTGTTGGTTCGATTTCCCCTTGAAACGGAGGATCTTAACACAAGGCTCCCTCTGCCTACCCTGCTATGTCTGGAAAACCGCGTGTAGTAAAGAAAAATCCAAAATTATTATAGAATTCTAACCTGAATTTGCAATCGCGGCTTATTTAACGGAAAATCATCTTCGTCAGACCATCCTTGGCGTGTTTGTTTTACATACGCCATAGCGTGCACCTTAACCATGGCATGGTCGACTAGCTTATCCATATATTCTTGAGGTGTAACGTGTAATTTTAGCACTTCACGTTGACCCGCTCGTACTATAAATTCTCCTTGAGATCTACGCAGCCTTGATGCAATTGCACCAGTATAATAACATGAAGATGCTGTTAATACACACCAAATGGTACGATCTTCATGGGACTTATTCTAAAAATATACAAACACATTTCAATAATATAATTTAATAATCGATTACCAAATAAATAAATAAATATCGAGCATATCATAATAATTACTTGAATATTCATCGTGCAATCAAACGGCTGGCCATATGGTACAGGTTCGATATCCATGAGATCAAAGACGACATCCTCCGAATTACGATCAGGAAAATCATAGTATTGTTGGAGACGTTGGAAACCACGACATGTGGCGATTACAGCAAGACGGTCGGAATTTTCAGTAGCTTTATATTCATTAGTAATTTCTAACAGATCACTGTCGCCTTCATCATCTTCGCGACTCGGGTTCTTTGTAAGAATCTTGCGGCCAACCCTGCAATGGATATTTATATTTGACACTGTTAAAGTTAATTAAATACGGTAAATATAATTTTATTGAGACTAGTGATGACGCAGGAAGTTGTGGGTTCGATTCCCAGTTGAGAAATTAAAAAAAAATTTTTTGCTGTATTGTCGAGGAAAACAGAGTGCCTCAACACTAGGTTCCCTCTACCTACACTGCTGTGTGCGAAATACACAATGAAGCTGATTTTATTTATTTAATTTTATATATTTACTCACTGATATTGATTCGATGCCATTCTAATAAAACCCCACTCAGAATTTTCTTCTTCTTGAAAGAGACATAGCTCTGAATTGAGTTGAGAATAGACAAATGGCGTGTCATATTGAAACCCAACTTCACCACGACGTACTGCTTCAACACTAGCAGGGCCGCATTGATATACAGACTCTGCCTCTTCTTGAGGCGTGGAGTCGATAATCTGCCAACCTCCATATCCTAAAAAAACATAAAATTAAAAAGTCATATAATGACCATTATGTATGGATTATAACTAACCATAAAAATAATTACTATAAGTGATAACTTACCTTGTGGCAAATCCGGTCTTTGCATCCAAACGTCATTCCATGCATGAAAGTTCCAACATGAATCATAGCAATCTTCATCGGGTCCATTGGGTACTTCATTTCCATCTCGATCAAAGAATTTGTCGACGGTAAAAGTACGATTGGTGTCATGTGCTGACACGTAATTTGTAACCGAACGACAAGGAATACCTGTAGTTTCAATTTCATGTTTGAGTATAAAGCAATATGTGACGTCATATATATACTTATTAATTAAAAAAAAATATTTCAATAACCTAGAGCTCTGCAAATAGTAACTACCAATCCTGAAAACACCCAACATTGTCCATATTCAACAGGTCGTCCACCGTCAGTAAGATAACGTTCTAGAATAGCCACAGAACCTGTCCATGCATGTGGTGATACCCCATCTTTATATTCACCATCGTATCGGCCCACCATTAAGCCGTCATCGTCGTCATTCGCATTGATCTATATAAAATTTATAAATTATAAAAAATATTTTATCCATTAAGTGTAATTTTGACAAATTTCATAAAAAAAATGATTACCATTGCAGATATTGCTCTTACAACGCGTACAGGGTTGCCTCGTTCAGAATGTTCAAGACCACTTCGTTCTAACAAATACATGCAAGCAGGTAAAACTACATCATCAAACTGACCGAAAATCCATTTACGACCTTTTGGCTGACGCCATGTGCCACACCATAGTTTTCCATGTTCATTTAGAATGTATTCCTTTCGTGACGAATCGTTATCCATAAAGACCGGATCTTCACGACACCAAGGGTTAAACAATATATAAATGTCCTCATCACATTTGTAATCTTGACGGTTATCGCGTTGGCCAACTCGATGAGTCTGCACCCAACAATTCCAAACACCCACTGCGGCAGAGGCTGGTACATGGACTTGAAATGTTACAGTGTTTCCATCTTGACGTTGGATGCTAAGATCCCATTTATCCATTTCATTCGCTATAGAGGCCAAGTTTTGCATCGATCCAGTACGTGACCCAAGATTACGTCCTAGTGAGGAATGCTGCGTAGTAGCAGTGTATCGCTCAATCACAGGTCTCTCTAATGTTCCATGAGGACTTAGTGGACTGTGTTGCAAGGGTGCAGGATCATTACTAAAAGAACTTCTACGAACTCCATAAGTTGTCGTTTCTCTAATATTACTAATAGTACCTATATTTCCCATGGTACTAATCGCTGTAATCGGAGCAACACTTGTACTAGTATCTTGAATACGAGACATTCCCATGCCCATACCAATAACATCACGTGAGTGTTGGAGTGTTGCTTGCTGAGTGCTCCAATTCACAGGCAAAACTATCCTCGTACCTTTGGTAACGCTAGGTTTTGGGCCTAAAATATTGAAACGATTATTATACATGTATATTTATAAAAAAAATAATGTACTTGCAAGACTAAACTTTTAATAATAATTTATTTTTAGTTTTTAGCTTAGCTCATAGATATATCTAGCATATAGTAGGGTAGGCAGAGGGAACTTAGCCTTAAGACACTCCGTTCCGCATTTTCCGCCAAATTCTCGAGGTATTGTGTGCCACGATGCAGCGCTTGGCCTAGTTACCAGAACTGAGAAATGAAAATTATTCACCCGATTTGAAATCCAGTTAACAAACCACGTGGACACGCTGTGATATGTTATTAGTAGTTAAATATTTTTGTAGAAAATAATTGAAAACTTACCAATACAAAACACAATACGAACTACATCTTGTTGCTTATCACATATTCTATCAAAACGAACGGCGAAGAAGAAATTCTGGCCTCTTCTCAATACTGGATTAGGAAGTACAGTGTCGTTGACGAGCTCATACTGTTCTGTATGATGATCTTTAGCATTGTCACGAGAGTAAAATTCTGTAAGCTCTACTTTCAATGGTTGCTGAGAGTAAAAACTTTGCGGTATTAATTCCAAAGTATCTTGATGACGTCGTCGCTCATTTTGATCAGCCAATTTACATATGAGGTTATGGGCATACTGAGTGTTAGGACTATTCCTTGAAGAATATTTGAGACGATGTAAGGCACCAGTACTGTGTGAACGCCCCGGTCTGTATTGAGCAGTTGGTCCAGCTCTAGCAGTCGGCCAGCGTCGACTTTGTCCCGGTCGCTGACAAAAGCTTGAGATATTATAGTTCGCTGACAATCCCGGAACATAATTAGTAGGCATTCCACCAATTGTAACTTGTTGCTCTCTCATACAAGTCAGTGTACTCATGCCAGTTGTTAAACCAGTTATCCCACCGAGCCCCATTCCTGTCATGCTCGATGTCATACTCGTGGACATCCTCTCCATAATTTAATTTTGAGCTCCAATTTTATGTTTCAAAAACAGAAACCACACACGCCCCGGAATGAACCCAGAGCGAATGTTAGGTCTGGTCCCATTTGAAGGGTTTATATACTCACAACATTGTAAAGAATCACATTTCTCTGGTGTCAGTTTTCATCAAGCGCCTGGTTTTAAGTTTACTTATTGTTTATATGCACTGACTTGAAACTTAAACGAATAGATAATTTACAACTAAAAGAATACACAGTAAAATTAAACGAAAATGATTAATGTGTTTTTCTGAACCATTTCTTTATTCACCTGCGTATATATCTTAAATAACAAGGTTTTATTAAAAAATTTTTTAATTGATTTTTTTTTTTTTTTTTTAATCAGCCTATTGCCGTCCACTGCTGAACGTAGGCCTCCCTCATCGAACGCCAACCATCCCGGTCTTGGGCTTCTCGCATACATCCGTTTCCAGCCACCTTCTTTAAATCGTCTGTCCATCGTGCTGCAGGGCGTCCTACACTACGCTTGCCTAAGCGCGGTCTCCAGTCTAGCACGTATCGGCTCCATCGACCGTCGGTACGTCTGGAGACATGGCCGGCCCAGTTCCATTTCAGCGTGCTGATTCTCCATGCAACGTCAGTGACTTTGGTTCTCTGATTAGATAATTGATTAGATAAAATATATTCGGCCCGTTTAAAAACTAAAATAATAATTACTGTAAACTGTATATGTTTATGATGTATTATTATCTATGAACTATTCATATTTATTCCACTAAGATTTTGGCTAATTGAGTTTTGGAAAATATAAAACATTATGTCAAAAATTTTTAAAATCTGTATTACAACTTTGTTTATGTTAATATTTTTATTAAAAAAATAAAAATATGTAAGTACAGCTTTACATTGTTGTAAAACTTAAAATTTTATATTTATAAATGAGATAATTTTTTTTTTTTTTTTTTTATAAATGAGAAAATTACAATAATTTGGAGGTGAATTATTCGTTTTTTCTTAAAGATTAATGAAGATTAATTAGAATAATATTTATTTGGTATCAATCGAGAGGGAAAGTGAGGATGTTTTTAAAATTATAGAGCCAACATTTTATGATTATAACATTTTGAGAAAACATCAATGAAAAATTACTGCTCGAGACATTTTTTTTACGTTTTCAAACCTTATCACCCTATAACAAAAAAAATATTATATTCAAGCATTCGGCTGCATGATCCGCACACCACCCCAGAAAAGTTCTGTACTCACTATAGAAATTTAAAAAAAAACGTTTACATCTACATATTATCTCTAGATATCTCCATGACACCACGCACATTAATTGACTTTTTTCCCGTATAAAGTAGAGTAGAACCTTTTATTGGAACATCTCCTCCATCACACTTTCAAGACACGGTAATTCTAAGTGTTCTCTTATGACTTACTTAAGTGTAGAAATGATAACAATTTAAATATAAACAATTACTACCAGTGTGGAGTCGTCGTTTAACTCTATATTTTTTATATAAAGTTCCTTGAGGCCAGTCGTGGCGCAGGGGCACAAAGTGTGCCTGTAAATCGACTGATTCTGAGTTCGATCCCCACTCGAGGAGATGAAATATTTATTTACATTTATATTTTCATTTCTTTGCTCTGGTGTCGAGGATAAGCGCGACGTTGAATTCGGCCACTCAACATGCAATGCCTCCAGAAATTGGCGGAAAGTGGGGAAGAGAGTGTCTTAACACTAGGTTGCCTTTGCCTTTGCTATGTACGGGATACAGCGTGAAGCTGAAAAAAATCCTTAAATATGATAATCCCTAAGACATGTTTCTTAAATTGTAAAATGCATGTGACCATATAATAACCAAAATAACAACATATCCAACATAGCCACATTAAATTTATTACTGGCCTACCAACAATACCTCCCTATCAACAATAGATGCTTCTTTGTCCTATTCAAAACGAGACACCCGACACTACAACGGTCATCGTATCGTGCATTACATACAGCAGCTACTGTTTAATCTTTTATTTAAACGCTTATTATTGAGAGTGCAATACACTCATCAGGTGGATAGTAGCTTGTAAGTAACTTTTCATTTTTATTTATTTAAAAACGCATTGTTTTATCAATCTCTTCATCATCTCTCGTCATCTTAAATAAAACTTTTTTTTATTTCACCACGTGTACCTGAAAAATTATCGTAGTATTAAATAATTTTAATAGAAGTAAGCAACATCCGTTGCTATAGCAACGCTTTCAACAATACATTGTAGGCTGCGCCTACTGTTACTTATTAATTGTACTTGTGAATTGCCATGTTAAATTCTACTAATATTTAAAATATATTATGATAAAATTTATATAAATGTTATATTAATAAATTAAATGTATTTAACCATTTTTTCCGAATAAATGGCACTGTACCAACTATTTAGTTATAATGTCGAAGTTCAGTATAAAAATTATTTACTATCCAAAGCAGCTTTGTTTACTGTATTGACAACGATTGCAAATATTGTTTTACCATTTATTGTTGTATACAGAAGTAGAGGTATATATTTGATTATTCTCGTAAAAAACTAACCGATCATATATGTTTTTTATATGACTATCTTGATTTGAATAACTACATCTTGCACGATCATTCATATTTTAGGCTTCCGGTTAGAGTCCTATTATTTTTATGAACAACCATCGGTACAATTTAACTACGATTACTTACTAATAGCTGAAACTGATGATCCCAGTGTCAGTGTTATATGTGGACAAGCTGCTGCATTAAATAATTTTTTTATGGAAAATGAAGAATTTTGTTCAAAAACACAGGTGTTTGTTTAACTTACATCTCAAAATTCTCAAATAACTGTGTATTTGTATTATTATTTTATGATAATTTGTTTTAGATACAGGAAGAAGATTATAATGGAGATGGCAGAAATGATGAATTAAAATTCAAAATGCAGATAATTATTCCAAGTGGAAGAACATTAGCTTCAATAATGATATTATTAGGTGTAGATTTCCTTATAATGGTAATGTTTAAACCTAGAAAATATTTTCATATTAAAGTTTAGACAAGGAACCATCCAATATCCAGTTTGTGCTGGTTCAACATACAATTGGGAGAATGAATTATTTAATATTTTCATTTCCTTGCTCTGATAACTACAAAGTGTGCCATTAATGTTGTCTTGAACATTCAACAAAAAGTAGAGGATGGAGTGACTGAACACTAGGTTCCTTCTGAATACCCTGCTATATAGGGGCATACGGTGAAGCTAACTTACGTTTTCACTTTAAATACAGTGTTACTGTTGTGTACTTTATTTAGAAAAAAACTTTTCATTTCAGGATACTTGCCCATTACAAATGCAAAGTCTAGCAGTTATAAACAAGGATTTTTGTTTTTCTCCAAATAGCTTTCAATATTATGGTGAACTCCATATGTACCAAACATTGCATTTACCTTGTTTAAAAAATACTCTAGATACAAGATATAATGTCTCACTTTTTGAACAATTTAACAATGGTAATAAGGACTTACCTAATTTTATTCTACAAGAATATCTAGGAAGAGAAGGTTAACTTATACTTTAATACCTTTATATATTCAACTACTTAGAAAAAATGTTATGTGTATTATAATATTGTTTTAATTTTAGTTATTTCAATGGTTGGTCCGGGACATATAAAATCACAAAATGGTTATACTGGAACTGTGGATATTGATATAATTTTAAGAATTCCAGAAATACAAATAAGATATATACCAAGCTTGCTTCAAGAGTTCAAATATGCATGGCCTCAATATCTGTCATTAGCCTTAATTTTTTATTATTTAATAGAAAAAATTAAGATATTTGTATTCAGACAAAGATTACTTATGGCTTGGGAAATTGTGCCTTGGAAGAAAAAATCTTCTTAATAACTCAATACTAGTCTTTGTAAGTATAAGAAGTGAAAATGTGTGACTTTACAGCAGGACTGTAAACAAAAGGTTGTGGGTTAGATGCATTTACCTGCTCTTTGACAGAAGTGAGGCACTGAATCCTGTCACCTACCATGCAATTGCTGTAATACTAACAGAAAACTAAGAATAAAGAATTTTAACACTACATTCTCACTGCCTGCCATCCTTTATATGCAGAATAAACTCTAAAACATAATGAGGCGAAAATAAATAATGTTTTTTACTGAAAACTATTTTTATTTACATTCTGACTTATGTTTCTAAATAATTTATGATTTGTTGGATATATTGACAGGACTATTGTGTTAAACTTAATGTAGGTAAACTACCAAATTCTGATTTTGCATGATCTAATGCTGCCCGATTATCTTCAATAATAAATGTTTTTCCACTGTAGTCATCGAGTTGGACTAGCAAGTATCTACATTCATAATTTCCATATTCATTCTGTAACAGAAACATTATATGAACTATTATAGTTCAATAGGTTTATTATTGTTTTAGTAATAATAATAATAATTAATATACCTGCTTCATATCCAACTCAACAATGCCCTTGTTTCTTACACCCTTAACATAAAATCTCATTCTCATGTGTTCTGCACCATCTTTCTCATAGACGGCATGGCTTACATGTGTCCTTCTTCTTCTCGATGTCTCTTCACCATAACCTTTTATAGGCGCACCAAGAGCATCTTCTACACGGGGATCCTTAAATTTCCAAAGACGAAACATTATTTTTTATTTAATAATTACATAAGTATTCCACTTATGATAAGTTTAAGATGATATATGTATACTTACATTTTTACATTTCTCAAGTGCTACGGAATATATACTATTAGGACTGTTACTTGAAAATAATTCTCGAAATATGTAGTAAAATAAGATGCCTGTTACTCCTACGCCAGCTAAAATAACGCCAGTATATGACACTGTTTTCGTTGTCTCTTTTATTTTCTCTCCAATAGGTTTAACATCGGTTGAAACATCTGCTCTTTCTTCGTTCTTAGATAACCCCTTTTCGGTAGCATAACATCGAACTGGTCTATATATAGAAAAACCTACCGCTCTGGGCAACAAGTAAGTAACACTTTTAGCTTGTACAATCGGAGACAATTTTGAAAGAAATGTCATATTTAATATAAAATAATACAATATTTAAGAAAATTTTCCAGCCGGTGAGTTTATATTTTAATAATTCATTATATATGTCACTTACAGCACAATGTCAACAAGCATGACACATGCAATCAGCTGATAAACAAATTTACAGATCTCGGCATAAAAAAGGTGTAAAATATAATAATTATATTAAACTAAAAAATATATATTAATTTGTATTGAAATAATAAGTAAAAAAAATCACGCGTCACGCTGTATTCTACACACAGCAGGGTAGGCGCAGGGAACCTAAGAAACTTATGTGTTGAGTAGCAGAATTCAATGCCGGGCTTTGCCTCAACACCTCAAAGAAATTAGAATATACATTTAAATAAATATTTTATTTCTTCGAAAAGGGATCGAATCCACAACCAGTCACACACTTGTGCCCTTTCGCCACAACTGGGTTGTTATTACAAAGTTTAATGCTAAAGTTGAATAAAATACTTAAAATTACGTCGTTTGCGCTTCAGATAAATTGTGTATTTTTTATGTGATATAGCAAAGTTGCAACAAGAACAATTTAATATAAATTTCTATTAAGTATTGATTCAATTCGAGGCCAGTCGTGACGCAGCGGCACGAGGTGTGACTGTAAAACCGACTGGTTGTGGGTTCGATCCCCACTCGAGGAGATGAAATATTTACTTAAATTTATATTTCCATTTCTTCGCTCTGGTGTCGAGGTTAAACGCGGCGTTGAGTTCTGCCACTCAACACGCAATGCCTCTAGAATTCGGCAGCAAGTGGGGAACGGAGTGTCTTAACACTACGTTCCCTCTGCCTACCCTGCTGTGTGCGGGATACAGCGTGAAGCTGATTTCAATTAAGTAATGTGGAGAAAATCTATATTTTCTCCTAATAAATGGAGGTGTCTAGTAGGGATGTAAAACCATGCTAAGTGTCTGGCAACAGATAAAGTAATTTCTAATATTAGTCCCAAGAAAATATTACAAGATTCAGCTTTATAATATAACAAAGTTAGGTAAAAGTAGGCTACCAGTGTTGGATGTATGCGCATAGAAACATTTAAGTTTTATAACATAACGTAAATTTAACTTGGTTTAGTTCGTGGGCCAATAACTTAATATGAAACATTTTTTTAATTTAAAGTCGTTTAAGTGTTTTTATTGAGCCCATTTTACAGCAACCAAATATCGTATCTTATAGAATCTACTGCTGAATTGTTGTTTTTAAATTACTTTCTTACAGTATATGAATTGTACTGTTTCTAGTTTATGGCGTTATGTATAGTCTGTGAAATTGTTTATCTAAATTTCGTGTTCTTGTCAAGTCAAACTTACAGTATATTCGTCTTGTCACTTGTGTTGTCTAGTTCTCTTTTGAATAGTTGAATTTAATCATTAAAATGAGCTAATTGTAAATATAAATTACTTTTGAACATGATTAGAAACATTTCTTACTATAAGTATAAAATAATCCTTATAATATCAGTATTATAGAGTAATAAAATCAGTAAAATATATTATTTATAATGGATTGGATAATATCTGATGAGTTGGGGCTAACTGTGGGACACTTGGTTGGATGGGGCGCAGCATCTGCTATGATTGTAGGCGGTGTAGCACCTTATATTCCACAATATAGACAAATAAAAAAAACTCAAGATGCTGAAGGATTTTCACTATACGTTTGTTTGACGTTATTAGTAGCAAATACTTTACGTATTTTGTTTTGGTAAGATCTAATTATTACTTTATTAAAAACTTTAAAATATAAGACTTATTATATATGTGCCAAAATATTTTATATGTATCTGAAGACAATATATCTTAAATATTTTGATATTTTGGTAACTCATAATTTGTAAAATTCAAAAATCAAGTTCTATGTTACATCATTTTATCATTTAGTCTATGTTTTAATTTTATATTTGTTTACAATAAAATAAATTGCATTTTAACATAATAGTTTCATACACAGTATAACAATATTTTTGATACCTCAGCAATTATTTTATTTGCATATAATCTCACATTGTGTGCTATCACATTTTAATTTGTATAATAATACATATACTGTTAGTCATATATTTAATTACACTTTATAAAATGAAAAAAAAAAAACATTATTTAAAAATTATATTGTTATCTAAAAGAACTATCAAACAAAGTTACTTAAATTGTAGGTTTGGGAAACGTTATGAACTACCATTGTTAATACAAAGCATTGTGATGAATGTAACTATGTTTGCTATGATCCACTTGTGTGTTAATGTGAGGAAAAAGAATCAAATAATAAGAGCAAGGGATAGGATATTTACAGGTGAGTTTCATCTTACATTTTCAAATTAAAGCTATTTACTCTGGGTTCATTTTTAGATAGAAGTATTTTGTGGTTATTTGTGTTTTACAAATTATCTTATTGTTTATTTGCACTCCAATTACATTGAACTGCTAATATTGCTGTTATTAATCAATTAATTATTTATAATAGTATTATTATTTCTTATTTCTGGTAACAGCTTAAATAATATGCTTACCATGGATTTCTCAATCATAGTATAATATTATGTATTGATAAATTTTAAAATATTCTATAACAATAACTATTATATTATATTTAGCCTAGTTATCTTTATCTTCCTTTCCTCAACTATAGTCCTTGGTATTGCCCTCTTTGTTTTCTTTTGTTATTTGTTAACATTATTTTATGTTTTATTTGGTGGATGGTGTGAATGGTGACATTAGGTGCAATATTCATGTTATATATAGTATTATGTTGTGTGAATGGCTCAGCTCAGCCTGATGAAACTGCGCATTGGCTGGGACAGCGTAGCGGCATTGTAGGGGGAGAGAAACCTCACCGTTTCTATGGTGAGTGCCATTTATATTAATTTTTTTTTTTATAATATATATTCAACATCATCCTTGTGTTTGTTCATTTATCATTTTTTTGTTACAGTTACGAAAGAGTCATGTTATCTACTTTGGATTTGTTTTCATAGCATTTTGGTTGTTTTGGTGCATTCATCTCATAAATGGAAAGCTTTTTTTTACGTTTTTGTAACTTTGTTACTTATTTTTGTTTGTGTAATTGTATTTTTAATATGGTATGCATTTTAATAAAAACTAAATTTTAATTTTTAATAAATATCTAACTTTACATCAAGTATACTAACCAAGCATGATTGACTGTTTTACATTATACTAATTATCTCATTTTCTCAAGGAGCAATGACCAGGTCACTTCTATTTATATTTCTGTTATCTTATCCATATATGTCAAATTGCATGATATACTTTACTTCCCCTTTGACCAAAATTTAGAGATCATTGTGTATTGTATACAGTATAAATAAAAATAATTAAGTACAAGCATATGGCTAATTGACTATTAAAAACTTTTAACATTTTTTTACAGATATGGATAGGAAATATTTCTGGGCGTGGACTGACTTCCAGAGCTATGTAGACTGTATGCTAGTGTTCTCAGTGCTAGGGGCAGCTATAACATATTTATTGATAGAATTTTCACCATTTGTGGAACTTGTAGGATTCCTTGCAGTGTTCACAGAGGCCATGCTTGGAGCACCACAGATAGCCAAAAACCATCAGAACAAAAGTACTGAAGGCATGAGGTATAGATTTTATTCTTTCATTACTTTTCCTTAACTTCACACTCTGTCCCTCGTATAGAAGGTAGGCAGAAGAAACAATGATAAGATATTCTCTTCAATTTTCGATACATCAACATCTCATTTTGTCTTGTTACTAAAATAAGGGAACGAAAATGATTTGTTACTCCTAGCTGCACCACAACAGTCTCTACTTTTATTACTTTTGTAAGATTATAGGTAAAACAAAAAAATATTCAGCCATAATTGTAACCATTAGGTAACTTAGCACTTGTGTAAATAAGCTCTTATTTATAAATTTATAATTTATTGTAAAATGTATAAATATTGTATATTTTATTCCACTTTAAAATAATAATATCTTTATATTATGACTCTACAACGATTTTTTTTTCTAGAAATGATTTTTTAAGCCGTACGTTCTCACGACGAAGGCCAAGTACGAACGAAACAATGTTACCAAAAAAAATATGGCACATTATTCTTCAATACTTAATGCTTAAAATACTTGGTCTATCCAAATTTCTAAGATATTATTATATTATGTTAGTTTTTCACTATCACTTGCCGTTAATCACAACATGATTGATCACATATTTTAAAAAGCAAACGCCATAAATTAATTTCTTATCATATTAAAACGCAAGTTTTGAAGGAAAATATCTGGGTTCAATGCAATAAGTAATTCTAAACTCTAAAGATATAAAGAAAATAATTCAAATAAAATTTACTCGATGCCTTCGTCTCGCAACAGCACAGCATCGGCCTGTAAATGCGACATTTGTGAGTTTTAATTCCACTCGGAGTAATATTTTGCGATCTGTTCTACCCATACCCACCAAAATTATGCTAGCAAATTCTCTGTTATTACCTATTCTTGATTATGCAGATGCAAGCTTCACCAATTTATCCGAGGACCAGCTTAACAAACTTGAGCGAATTCAAAATCTAGCTATTCGATTCATATTTAGTCTCCGCAAATATGATCACGTATCTCAGTATCGTTCAAAGCTCAAGTGGCTCTCCATACGTTGTCGCCGGAATCTACG
>DWQW01000347.1:0-57806 GCA_018249695.1 Heliconius erato demophoon | reverse complement strand
CAAGAAATTCAAAAAAAATCTTTTTGCTTTCTATTAGTCTTTTTAAGTGTCCCTCTATCCATTTCAGTCAAAATTACTAAATGTACAGACAAAATATTTTTACTGTCTTATTATATATAGAGATAAAGGTCGTCATGGCGCAGCGACTATAAACTCGGCGCTTGTGGCTTCGATTATTACTCAGGAGAATGAATTATTGTCGTTTGTTTGCGCTAATAAGATTTTTTAATTATTTTTTTCTATGTTTTTTTTCTTTATTTCTATTGGAAGTAATAGCTTCGTGCCAAATTTTATAACTGTCGGTCCACGGGATGTACTCTAGCTTTGATTATGCGGCGTATTTAAATAAAAATGCAGCAAAATCGATACATAAATGCTTTTATTTTTGATTGCATTGACTTCATTTTTCTTTGTTTCAACAGACTACTTAGATATTTAATATTACTTCAGCTTGAAATCTCGCGATGTCGAGATATTGATAGACGGACAACCTGTGTGTATAAAGGTTCCGTTTTGACATTTTGAGGTACGGAACCTTAAAAAGACAAACACAATAACAAATCATTATTTAAACATCCAGCTAATAATATTTTGTGCAATATGTAAACTCACCTTTAAAATACGTTAAGAAATAGTTTAAATGTGTCCAGATAAGGAAAATTAAGTAACAGTACTAAATGACGTTCACAGGTGCATACTATATACAGTTATCACTGAAACGATTACTACGAATATACAACACATGGATTAAATAAAGAGGTCAGATCTAAAATTAGGTGAATTGAGTCTCTTTTACTCGATCAGAAGTACTCTTAACAAAAGTATTTACTTTAAAACTTTCCGATACAACTAATTAGGACATTACGGACAAAAGACAATGTATTTTTTGCTTTTGTATTATTTCTTAACGCCAATTGACGCGGCTTATATTATTTCCTTATATGGAGACGTTTTCAAAGATACCGACTTCTTCACAAGAACCTATCCGTGGATAATCGACAATATCGGTGGAGAAATAGCCGTAGAATATTATTTACAAGGCAGCGGGAGGTACTCTGTGCCACAAATGTGCGCTTTAAACGAAATGAAGATGAATACGTTTTTGCAAGCGCAATATTTGAAATGTGAAGCGGAAGGTGAGTAGAGTGAATCATGTATTTTTAGAAATATGCACAAATAGCGTCCTACATCACTACTTTCTCCGCAATTAACTTCCTCAGTGTTTAATCAGAACACTCTTGTTCAGATTAAAACCTGAGGAAGTTATTTGTGGTTTTTTAGCTTCGCAGAGGCAACCTAGTATTAAGGCACTTCGTTCTCCATTAATACATTACCGTTTCCCATGTTTCACTATAGTCTTCTTTGCTAATCTGCTGCTTCCATTTAATTTTTAAAAATGTAACTAAATATTATGAGATACGTATATTTAATATAGGTTTTCTTATACAGGTAATCCCAGTGAATCTTGTCTTTGCGCTACTGGTATTGATTCAACGAAGTATAAGAACTGTGTCTTAACCAAAGGCAGCTACGCTAGTCTATCTGCCTCTAAATATAATCAGCTAGACATCGACGCAAGTCCTATCATAGAAATTGGATACAAAAATACAGTATTCGAAGTGTCCGATAGCTGGTATTTGAAGAAAATATGCACAATTTTTGGTGATAACTTACCAAGAGGGTGCACTAAGCCCTTTACCTGTAATGGTACTGAATATACAAATGAAAATCATATAGGATTAGCGGTTTTTGAATGCCCTGAATCTTATAAATTTGATGTAAGGTTGGAAATTAAAAATTCAGAGCCACCTTATCCTCCTACTAGTCCTACAATAACTTCAGAATCATCTATATAATTAAGTAGTTACTGTAATCCCGATAGGTACTGATAGAATGTTTTTATATATATTAATATTATATTCCGTATAAAATAAGTTGCTTGTTATGAACAACGATTCACATATGTAAAATTTTTTAACAATAAAATGTTGTGTTTACTATATTATGGATTTAACATGCAATCAAAAAAAGGGCGGAGAGTGGGAAATGGAGTGTCTTAAGTTAAGATTCATAACATTATGTTCCCTTTTCACTTCGGTTCCCACTTTTCATTTAGATAACAAAGTCAAATTAGATTGTCATTATGAATATAATTTTGTATAAGACGCTCGTTTTCCGTTCCTTTAGGAAATTCAGGAATCCTCTCTTAGTGCTTCCCTTCACTCCCAAACCACCTTCCTGATATTTCAAAGTTCCAAGCCGTTTCAGTTGTGCTGTTTATTACTCGAAAACAATTTTACATATACGAGATATAGAATAGAGAGTAGTAGTAATAGAGATAGAGAAATCTCTGATTTGATCGGTAAGCGGAAAATAGTGTGCCAACACTATGTTCTCTTTGCCTACCCTTATATGTGAAAAAAAATAGATGCTCATAAAAATAACCTATATGTGTATCTCTATTCTAATAATTATATTTAGTGTCGACCCGCATAAACTGACACCCGATTGATTGATATGTACTGCAGAATACACAAGAGAATTGGTGTATCGCAAGCGTACACACTACTAGATACAACCTATACAAGGCATGTGACTCACAAGTATAACGTACGTTTCGTACGTTTCCAAGGGCTTCAGTGGTTTAGGGGCCATTAAAGTATTACGTAAGCAGTTTTTTTGCAATTATTGACGCCCCCCCTCCCCTATGTCATCAAAAATAAGCAATCCTCTTATAAATATTTCATTGAAAACATCAAAAATAAGCAAACCCAAGACCCCCCCGCCCCCCTTCCGTGCTTACGTAATACTTGAACGGCCCCTTACATGGCTTATTAACAATGTGGTACAAAATAAAATATTAATATCATATTTATGTTGTGTGTTCATATCAGTTGTCTGTTTATTTAATAATGTTTTAAATTCAAAGTAATAAAATGCTATTTAGTTAAAACAAATGTTTAACTTTCTTGATTTTGCTTGAACTTAAGTTTTTTTAAATTTTCAGTTTTAGGCTTTTGTTACTAAAAAAGACACGAACCATCCACCCAATTCTACTTCCAAAATTATTATTTATATCATTACTTTTTTTATTACCCCTTACCCCCTACTTTTTTATTAATGAGACCAGTCGTGGCGCAGGGTGTGACTGTAAAACCGATTGGTTGTGGGTTCGATCCCCACTCGAGAAGATGAAATATTTACTTAAATTTATATATCCATTTCTTCGCTCTGGTGTCGAGGAAAAGCGCGGCGTTGAGTTCTGCCACTCAACACGCAATGCCTCCAGAATTCGGCAGAAAGTGGGGAGTGTCTTAACACTAGGTTCCTCCTGCCTACTTTACTGTATGCGGGATATAGCGTGAAGCTGATTTCTTTTTATTTGAATGACAGTAAAAGCTATTACAATTTATATACTTTGATTAGCTAAAGGAAAATTAATTTAAATATTTTAAATACAAATATTCATTCAGTCGGATCTTGACTTTGAAGGCTTTTAATTTCACTAATGATATACAATACAAGGCCGTGTTGAGGCCGTCGTGTTGCAGGGGCAAAAGCGTGTTAGTGTAAAACGCTAAAAATTATATGTTTTAATGTTTTCATTTCTTCGTCCTGGTAACGGGATAACGCGAGGAAAGGAATTGTCATAATAGGAACGGAGTGTCTTAACACTGGTTTCCAGGTTCCCTCAGCCTACTCTGCTATATATGGGATGCGGCGTGGATCTAATAAAAAAAAATAATTTCATCATTTTATAAATTACATCGCCGCGTGTTACTACCGCACATAAGAGGGTGCGCAGAAAGTAATATTGGGACACTTAGATCTCAATTTTCCCGCCCATTTAAGTGACATTGAATAGTAAGTGGCGGAACCTAACACCGCATTTATTCTCTCCAAACATTGGTTTTGAAGTATTGACTTCAACTCACTTACCAGGCCAGTATAGTATTAGAACTATCGCTGAATTTATTATAAGGACTATAGTTAGCACGTCAGTTATTGCTTAGAGATCAATTCATGAACGTAACAACGTTTCAATAGCGTGTGTCTTATTACAAAGGTATATTATGTTATGAATTCGATTCCCACTCAGAATCTTTCGAATCTTCGTTTTCTTGCGGCGTTAGGTACCGTCACGCCGAATACAATTACATAATAAATTTAGCGGGACTCAAGTCCGCGCTTCGCTAAAAATTAAAAAAAATACATTTTTAATTTCTCTGAGTGGTTATCGAAGCCACAACCGTCGCGTTTACAGGCACACTGCGCTACGACGACGGCCTCGTGGCTAAAAACTTACTTAATATTTCATTTATTTTAAGTACATTTAGAAAGAAACGGTCTAAACGGTAGATATTTTTATCAGAGGCGATAACTCATTTACTTTTAGTATCTAGTAAAAGAAAGATAAATTTCTTTGTACGCATGGTTTTTGATATATTGCATACATTAAAATTGGTTTCACCACATACTACACTTAGTTATGCGGTCATTTCCTCAAATCAAATCAAATTTAAATAGTGTTAAGACACTCCGTTCTACGCTTTTGGGCTCCTGCGCCACGGTGGCCTCATTACTTAAAATATGTATTTAATTAAGAGGCCAGTTGTGGCGTACAGGCACAAGCTTGAGACTGTAAACGCGACAAGTTGTGGGTTCGATTACCAACGGCGGAAATGAAATAATTAATATTTTACTTTCCTTGATCTGGTAACAAGGCAAAGCGTGACGTTGAGGTCCCAGGTTCTTTCAGTCTGAGTTTTTTACATTATGATTTTTTTTTTCACTGTGTTGCTTTTTTCACATAGTTGTTGTTTAGAGTAGACAATGAACCAATTATCAAGACACTCCTTCTCCACTTTCCGCCCAATTTTCGAGACATTACGTGTTGAGAGGCGGAAATCAACACCGCTCCATACCGTATTATTACCACAGAGCAAAAATGAAAATAATTCATTATTCAATAATTAATTCCAGAATGGGAATCAAACCCACGACCGTCGCGTCTAGCTATAAACAGTGCCTCTGCGCCACGACCTCTTCATTAAAATTAACCCATTCATTAATATTCCTACCCACTACCCCAAAAAAAAAAAATCTTAACTCATCCGAAGTTCAAAGCTTTAGCGTCGATTCCTAAAGCACAGCTTTTTGAATCTTTAATGTAATTTACTACTGGAATTTCTTCCCTTTGCCTTTTGATTTACTGGCAGCGAAGGGCTAATCTATTTTATATGATTTTCACGTAAACTTTCGTTATTCTATTGACATTAGCTAATGATTAGATCATCATTTTACACATGTAGAGAAGGTATTGTGCAAGTTTGATTCTTCGGTCTAGAATAAGGATAGAAGATCCTTAACTAGGTTTCAAAAAACTAACATTTATCTGCGGTTTACTCCCATCGCCATATACTAATAACTAAAAATTGTTATTTTTTAGGTTCACGCTGTATTTCGCACATAGCTTGATAGGCTGAGGGATCCTGGAAACCTAGTATTAAGACACTCCGTTGCCATTAAGACACTTATGTTCCGTCTAATTCTGGAGGCATTGTGCGTTGAGTTGCGTACCCTTACGCCACCTTGGCTCGTTACTAGCGAGGAAATGAAAATATTAAATATTTCATTTCCTAGAGGAGGGACCGAACCCACAAACAGTCGCGTTTTACAGTCCCACTTTGTGCCCCTGTTCCACGACTGGCCTATATGTATTTATAATAAATTTATTATCTAATATTTATAAACTAAATAGAAGTTGTGAGTGAATTTGCTTTTAAGTAAATATGTAGTCCTCTCTTGATTTTCGAGAAGATTATATTGATGATATTGAAGATAGCCAATTTGTACTATGAGGATAAGAGGTCACGTATAAAGAGCATTGAATTTGAGAATTGAGAAGTGAATGGTAAAAGCTAACGTCACAACTTATTTGACCTGATCAGGATATAGGACCTGATCAGTTTTATTAAAAGCAGCTTCATCATAGTTCCTGCATATATTTTTTTTATTAGATTTACACTGTGTTCTGCATATAACAGGGTAGACAGACAGAACCAATTGTTAAGACAGTATATTTTCTACTTTTTGTCCAATTTCCATAAAATTGCGGAAATTACGCGCATTATCTTGTTAGGGTGAGAGTATGAAAATAATGAATTCCCACGAGTAGTAATCGAACCCACAACCGTTGCGTTTTAAAGTCAGTAATATTAGAAGAAAAATGATACTATAAAATATCAAAACCCATATTAGGTTTTCAACAAAAACAAATACCCTAACGAAACAACATGAGCTCTTCAATGTAGAGTGTAGACAAACTGGAACAAAAGGTTCGTTGCCCCGCTGCTTTACTATGCAAGTTTTGCAATAAATTTAAATATGAATATGTCGTTTGGTCCGAGAAGAAATATAGCGCGAGCGGACTTTGTATCACACCGTTATATTGTTGCTTTTGAATGAAGTTAAAGGTAAAAACAAAAGAAGATTACAAAATTCTTCTAGTCTTTCTAAAAATATAAGTTAAGATATTAAAAATCAAATAAATCAGGTTCACGTTGTATCCCGCACACAGCACGGAACTTAATGTTAAGACAGTCCGTTTTCCACTTTCCGCTGAGTTCTGGAGGCATTGCGTGTTGCGTGGCGGAACTCAACGCCGCGTTTTGCCCCGACACCAGAGCGAAGAAATGAAAATATAAATGTATTATTTACATTTATATTTTTTATGAAATATTTATATATTTCATTTCTTCGAGTGGGTATCGAACCCAGAACCAGACGATTTACAGTCACACTTTGTGCCACTGCACCACGACTGGCCTAGTTATTTATTTAAAAAAGGATCAATTTAATTCAAAAACAAAATACAGCGGTGTGATTGTGTTCAAACATAGACGGTGAACTAAATTGTTTTCACCGTCTCCAGGTTGGCGTTAATAGCTTAATTCCTCGCGTCTATCGCTTGTACTTGTTAGTTTACTTGAAATATTTATTTAAGTTTTAAATGTATTTATTAATTATTTTACATTTAGTGAGAAACCGAAGTACCTTAATGAGAACGAAAGTGTTTTAATGAGAATGGAATGTCGTAATACCAGGTTCCAGAAGCTAAAAAAAATCCGCAGTTTTGCCCCTATAGTTAAATGAAAATAACAAAAGGTAATAGTAAGATCTCTTCGTAAAGGAAAACATATACATTTTTAGAATTACCCGCGAGGCTATTGAAATACAAAAAAATCCTATTTTCAATGCAGATTACGGTTGGAAACTTCCGACCACATGGAACCCACTCACAAAATATTAGAAGTCTCAAACTCACCATACCAGAGAGCAAGATACCATCAACTCATACTGCAAGAATCTAGGACAGTACGCGAAGCAAATAAATCGTTGGTGGTAGTTTGATATAATAATTATGTCAACTGACAGACGAATACCACCTCAGTCTTCCACCACGTGTGATCACGGACAACTTCAAAGAGTTGGGAACGTTGGGTTTCCAAAAAGATGTAATATTAAATATACGCGATTTGCCCTTTTAAATAATTTCATTTAAAACAAAAAGTTATACATGACATTTTATATCTGACCACAGATAGAGTGGGTTACATAGAAACAATGTGATGTAATACCTATAGCCTACAGGCTAGGGCATTTATCGAGAAAGGCGTTCCTAGATAACACAATCCTATACAAAAAAAAAAACAATTCGTACCAGTAGTTTTGTGATAAGTGTGTTCACCAAACAAACTCATTTCCGACTACTAAGGAAGGATTACGCTTTTCGTGCGTATCTTGTATGTATGTATGTAAAATTCTTTGTTACCTCATATCTCCAGGACAGCTGAATGGATTTACATAATTCATTGGTATCGTTAGATTCTTCTTAAAAGCCCAAGTGTTCTTAGGTAGGTGACGTTAAAAAAAATACACATGGTAGCTGTGGGACGCCATTAGATTTAGTGAAAAAAATAATTTTTTTTTTGAATACCACAATAAATATATCAAATTCAAGAGCTTAATAAAAGGATTTCAAAAAGGTGTATTATGATTATAATTATCGTATTACTAACAAAACTAATACAATGAGACATAAAAACAAATAAAACATAAAAAAATTCCGACTGCATAAAACTAAAAAGAAAAAAACACTTCTTAAATCTTTTTAAATTATGCGGGGCTCCTGGTAAAGATTTAATTAATATAAGAATTACTTAAAGGTCCCGACTGTTAATCCTAATAAACTATTGGGCTTGTTTTTTTCTTTTTAGTTTTATGCAGTCGGGATTCTTGTTTTTTTTAATATTTTTTAATATTCATAGAGATATATATATAAGCATATAAGTATATATAAGACGTATTTGTGATATAACTTCTGTAAAGTCAATAGGTCACAGGTTCATTCTATTTTGGACATTGATTTGTAATCAAATTTCTAATCATTTATTCTTATTGAATTTCTTTTTCTAAAACAATTGAAGAAAGTTACGTAGAAGCGGTTTATGAAGAGGAAAACTATAGGGAAATTCATTATAGTGTTTTTTTTTATTATTACTTAATAGTTATAAACAAAATTATAATAGAATTATAAACAATACAAAAACCCGACAACAAACAAAATTAATACATCCACTGAGACACGTCATCAAGACGAATCCAACGTTTCATTTATCTGGTTGAATAAGGGACGGGAACAAGGGAACAAAGGAACGGACATATAAACAAACACATATATGGGCTAAAACATAATCCTCCTTTTGGGCTATTGAACAATTTTTATAGACAAAAAAGAGAAAATAAGAAAAAAAATAATAAAACAATTATAAACTTATAGTACATATGTCTTTAATAATAATAGATTTTTTGGGCCCAGTTGTGGGGCGCGAGCGTGCGACTGTAAACTCGACAGGTTGTTCGATTTTCACTCGAGCAAATTAAATATTAAATATGCTCATTTCCTCGCTCCGGTAATAAGGCATAACGCGGTGTTGAGTTCCGCCATTCAACATGCAATGCCGTCTGCCTATCCTGTTATGTGCGGGAGCCTGCTATAGCTCAGCGTGAATATACAAATAAAAAAAAACATATGTAATTCTAAGGTTTACACGATTTTCATACAAAGTCACTATGAAAAACTAGTATTTTACAAAACCTACTTAGATTGATGATCAATTTGATAAATTATATGAAACTTAACATGCAAAGTGAACATTAGCTGTTGCATATACAATGTATGTAAAATACTCTATTACCGTATGTAATAATTCAATTCGATTAATATATGAGGATGGGGTAATAGGCATATATTTCTATGAAAAATAAAAAAATTCTTTCCGTTTAGTAAAAATATCAATTATTATTATTAAAAAAGCTTTATTTTTTTAAATGTATATTTCCATTTCATCGCTCAGGTAGCGACGCAAAGCGCGACGTTGAGTACCGCCACACTATGGGCAATCGAGGTCTGTATCAGATCAAAAATCGATAACTTTTTTATTTGTTAAGATAAACAATTGAATTTTTGCACAAGCATAAAGTATAAAATAGCGCTTTAGGTAAAGTTCAGATATTATACTTTTATTAGAGTATATATATATTAAAAAAATAATGAAAAAAAGATTATTTAATTTCCTTAGTCTACACTACTTATAGTAGTAATAAAAATGTATTATTAAATTAGTTTATTAATAAAAAATGTTTCTTAAGCTGTTATCTATTTGAGTAAGAAATTAATGGTTATGATTATACTTATTTAATAAAATATAAAATTTACAAAAACTGATTTACAAGTAGTATAATATTAGAAATGAATGTATATGACATAACGAGTATATTATATTTAATTATACTTGGTGAACTTCGGGATCCATAATAGGTTCATTCGCTTTTAAAAGATCTAGGGTATCTTCATCAAGTGCCTTCACACTTTTGCTATACTCGTATGTTTTTCTATGACTGGAAATGTATGGATTTGATGTGTAGAGAAGAGTATGAAATACATCCTCATTTGTAGCTGATTGAGTGCACTTTCTGGCATGATGTAGGCGAAATTTTTGATACTCCTTATTACGAGATTCTTGTGCACCTTGTGCATTCTTGGGATTTCATTCGTTTGTTAGATTCCTTAAATACATGTATTGCGCTTTTGTTAAATCCAAATCAATGAAAACACTGAATTCCTCTTGATCCGATAGCATTTTGCTCTGGCTTGCGTTTTCTATGATATTCAAATATAGAGACATTGTATCTCGGTCAGCAAGCCTTAGCTTTTCTACGACTTTTGCTTCTAATTTTCCTATGAAACGTAAGCCCTGAACGTACGCATTGCAGATGTGTCCAAAGCCATATTCACTAAATAGCGCGGTATTTTCGCTTCTTCGTTGATTCTGATGAGTCCTCATAGCGACACAGGGTCTTCCGCGTTTTCCAGAAGACGTCGATGGTGAGTTCTCAGGTGCTACTTCTTCAATGATTGGCAAGGTTAACAAATATTCAGAATCTAACTAATTTTCATTGTTTTTTAAAAAAACGAATCCTTTTACCGGGACGCTTCTATCCATCGTTTATTAAAGGAACGAATAAGATTCTTTGAATGTTGCAGATAATAAAACACATGTTGTCTACAGAATCATGATACTTTTCTTTTAGAAATAATGATAGCTAATATTGATTGCTTCAAATTTTTTTCCTCTTTCAATGTATGGGAGTAATAATTCACGCTTGGAACACTTGAAAGTATTAGTAATTTTGAAATTTAGTGAAGACACTTAACAATCAAACGTCTGTTAGTAATTTTATTACTAATTTGTAATAGTTTTATTAAATTAATTCACTCTTTTTATATAATTTTATAAATGTAGGTAGTGTGCATTTTATTAATGAGTAATACCGCAAAATGTGTGCAAAATGAAGATATACGCTCTTTTATCAATAATTAACAATAATTTAATTGAAATTTACCGTAATCTAATCAATTAAATAGTACAACACTAGAAATTTCAATAGATAGAGTTTTCTTGTTCCCCGACTTGTATCGTAGTTTTCGTCATAACTTCTAGAACCGCACGTATCCGCAGCTGATTTTTATAAATGTTATTTATGAATATCTGGACTATAAAACAACATCAAATGTAACGCGTCGGTAGACGTCGGTAACTGTCAAAAGTCTCGATGAACTTTAAGTACGTACTTTTTTTCTCTTCACTTATTGTTAATATTTTTTATAGGAATATAGTCACAAAATCCACAATATAATAATTGTTTTAAAATCTACATACTATAGGCTTTTTAAAAATATATAACACTTTATACCTATTTGCACATTTTTTTAAGGAAATTAAGTTTAAAATATCGATGCGAACAACCTGAAATAAACATTCTTACGTATTACAATTTCTCACGATAAAAAAAAGTATATTCCAAATGTAATTCACGAAAAAATTATTCATTACATTAAAAGTCCACTATTATACTATTTAAAAAAAATAAAAAGTGCGTCAGGGACGACTTTAGTAAAAATGAATTTTGATCTGCCGTTGTTCTACCATTATCCATAGTGCGCCACTCAAAACACTCTTGGAATGGATAGTCTTAATACTAGGTTTCCTCTGCCTGTGCGTGAAGCTGATAAAAAAATCATAGGAGAAAAGAAAGAGAAAATACCGATATGATTAAATAGCAAAGTTTAAAACATAGATATTACTTTACTTAATTCGCTTCGACTTCACAAGACGAAGAGAACGATAAATATGAAGTGTATGCAATAGACTACGAAATGCAAAACAAATGGCAGATCTAAGGAGAGTTATTCTACCATAAATTATTTGTAAAATGGAGTCGAATCAAGCTCTGGGGCGCTTGTATTTTGGAAGTGGTGTAGCATTATCATCCTCTGATTACCTGATTATGTCTTATATATTAGCGACTCTTAGGTGTTTTTGAGTCAATGATTTCTTTAACCCAATCGAAAATTATTTGTTGGCTGCTGTCAGTACAATGTGTTATCCTTAATCAAAATAGCTTATTAGTATATTCGTTGTTTTCTCAAAATTTTAAATCATTTTGCCTATGCTCAATTTGTTGTTTTATGATACTGAATGACGATCCATTTAAAATATAATATAATCAAGAGCGTATCTAAAGATACTTTCCAGGGGGCCTTGATTCTGACTTTTGACTAATCTTTTTGTATAAAGAAATTGCTCAGGTTTAATTCTTTTCTAATAAAAATTCTTCTGAAAGTATCTTAATAAGAACGGAGTGTCTTAACACTAAGTTTCCACCTTTCCTATGACTACCCTGATATGTGCAGCATACAGCTCGAAGCTAAAAAAGAGATGGGATGGTCTCCTCACACATTCCTACGCTCATTTGTGTAATAAATGTCGATATTATTTCTACGTACTAGTGTATTTTTTTAAAGAAATGTAACGCTATTAATTAAGAGCTTTGAAATATCCATATAACGATGTATACATAAATTTCAAGTTGTTAATTTGATTGGATTAAAAAAGAATATCAAAATACATATTTTTAGACTTATAATTCTAGAGTAAAAAAATGTTTTTACTATAAAAAATGGAAGTTAAGTTTTTTCTCCGTCCCGTAGAAACTTTGACAAATTTTCTCTTTGCTGTCTTATATTCCGTATTTTACCTACAGGCCCAGATATACATAATCCAGACTAAGAAATCTGAACTTGGACATGTTAGGATGTCACTAAACTTACTGTACTTTTGTCTGTCTGTAGAATAATTATATATTATTAATTATACTAGCGAAAATATAATAATTTTAAATCACCATTTTGTAGCTTTCAGTGAAATGAAAATTTAACTTTGTTACGAGTAGGTCAGGTCATATTTATTCAATATACAAGCCACCGTGTCAATTTTTATTTGTATCAACGTTGATTAACTTTTTATTTGATGAATATTATGACACATCAATTGTAGGGGACCACTAAGAGAGAAGTCAAATATCTGGACTCTCTTAGGAGTTAAATACTTAGAGTTAATGATGTCTAGTTATAAGCCTAGTTTGAGTAAAATAAAATTAAAGCTGGAAAAAGATAAGGACCACGTGTTTGTAGTGTTTAGTTAAATTAAAATAATAATTTAATAATATAGGCATTGCGTGTTGTGTGGCAGAACTCAACGCGCTTTGCCTCGACACCAGAGCGAAAAAATGGAAATATAAATTTAAGTAAATATGTCATCTCCTCGAGTGGGGATCGAACCCACAACCATTAGATTTACAGTCACACGTATCAATGTCCCTCGATTGAGAATCGAACTCACGATACCTTCATTGAAATTGTACCCCAGCACCATATATTATTCAATATATTAATTATAGTCAATTATTATTTATAGCTGCTGATTCTAAGCTTTTATGGAGCTAAAATGACAACAACGTCCACAGTAAATATTTTAGAAAGTCAAGGTAATAGATAAAATCGGTTACTCAGCACTTCGGTAATAAATTTATAACGTGCTAATAGGGCAACTTGAATATTTAATATAAGATGTTTCAGTTAGGAACAACATTTATATAGTCAAAGGTCGTCGTGGCGCAGGGGCACGAACGACGGTAAATGCGAAGGCTGTGGCTTCCATTTCTGGAATCTCTCTCCCCACTCGGAGGAATGAATTATTTAATATTTTAATTTCTTCTCTTAACTGCGGCGTTGTGTTTCGCCACTCGGCGTTGAAGGGGAATCGAATCCATACGCTTATGCTCTTACGCCACCACAGCATCCAATTTTTAGGGTTCTGTATCTCAAGAGGTAAAAGCGGAACCACTGTGGGATCACTTTGTTGTCCTGTCCTGTTGTCTGCTCTGTTCACGTCTGTCAAGACTATTTGTCTCGAAATCGTGTGGAGGTATCAAGCTGAAATTAATATGAATAATTTAGGTCTATAGACCCTTGAATCACAGAAAAAAACTAAGTTTCTAAGTCAACGCAATCAAAAGGTACTAGCATTGATGCATCGATTTTGATATATTGTATGAAATTCGCCGCATAATAACCTATAGAGTGCTTTCCGTGGACTTATAGCTGTGAAATTTTGCACGAAATGAGAAATTACAATACAAAAAAAAAACAAAAAGTAAAAATTTATGGGTATTGCATAGAAAAAAAATATTAAAAACTTATATTTGTAGTTAATTCCATACAGAATGAGTGCATATTATGCTCGCAAAATTAAGTTTGTCAACTCTTATATGTCGTACTTCCCGTTGTTCTGCTATCCTGAAATTGGTACAGAAGCCTTGGTGAGTGAGTCCGACTCGCTCTTAACCGTTTTTTTGTGTTTAAAGATATTTATTTCTCAACAAAGACTTTACAGTCACTTTACTAACCTTATAAAACTTTAAAAGGGCCATGTACACGTATATTCTACGTCTAATTTCAACACATTTCAACTCACGCTATATATAAGCTTTGTATTGTTTATTAATGCAGCAATCAGTCTCGGCTTTATTGATAGACGCGTTACATGTGACAGGGCTTATTCACAGACCCTATTAGTTAAACTTTGTGTGGATATGCTCGTGTTTCTTATTATAAATTTAAATTCATAAACAATATATTATTTTATTTAGAAAGACTAAATACAAAACATTAATAAAGTTAAATAGTGTTAAACCAGTGTAATTTGGTTTGTTTCCGCACGCACAGCTTTATTTACGAGACATTGCGAATCGAATGGCGAAACTTAACACCGCGCTTTGGCCTGTTGTTGGCAAGGCGAGGAAATGAAAATAATGAACACATCATACAATTAATAATAGCATACTTTTGTAAGCTTTTATTTGACTCGCTATGTTAGTATGAGTGTTAAGGCAAGATTGAGCAGAATTTTGGATTGACTTAAATTCTGATGAAAATGAAATGACATATAATCAATATTATGGTTAATCGAAAATGGCCGCCGTAACCAAAATGGCGGATTACAAAACACATTTTCACACCCACCCCCAAACGGGCTTGATACCATGATTAAAGGACTTGTTTTATAAAAAACAACATCCTATAAAAATGTAAAAAGCTTGTTTCAAAGAAGATTTTTTAAATTAATATTCTATTCAGATTGGCACAACCCATTGTTTTGCTTTCTTACATTAACCCTTAAGAGATATAATGAATTATATAACCAACTAAGACTATAATGGGAGTGTAAAAACACCTTATTTTTAAAAGCAATTAAATTATAAATTAATTGTAACAAATTGTGAACAACTTACTTTTATGTTAACAAATATATGTAGTTATTTGTACATATTTTTGTAAAATCTCAGAAAAAAAAATTTAAATATGAGTTAAACAGCTGATTATACAAGATGGGACCATGTTCTCTTTTTTATAACAAAATTAAATCCAAATACAAATCGAAAGTTATTATTTTTGTTTAGTAGTAGTTTACAATATGTTGCCCTTAACTCGGCTAACTTTAATATTTATTTTAAAAAATGTATATAGTTTTTCTCCACAAGTGTGCCAAAAAGCTCTAAATTCTTAGGTCACTTTTAGTTTCGCAGTCAATTTCAAATATATTTTTTCTACTTCCATGTACAAAGTTCTCGTAGAGACGAGACAGAAGTTCTTTTTAATCTTCAACTTTAACAACTATAGAGATCATCTTGTCTTTTTCTAATAAGTCCTCTTCGCCAGTCGGCTGGTCGGCAGATGCTAGTAAAGCTTTGATTTTACATTTTTGTAGATACTAGTTACTACTAATTTCGTAGACTCATAATCCATAAAAGTGTGGGCCAGTCGTGGCGTAGGGGCACAAAGTGTGACTGTAAAACCGACTGGTTGGGGGTTCCATCCCCACTTTCGGGAGAAAGTGGAGATCGGAGTGTCTTAACACTAGATTCCCTCTGCCTACCCTGCTGTGTGCGGGATACAGCGTAAACCGTTCCGTTCCGTTGTTAATCAATAGGGCACCATGACTATTATGGGTGTCGATAAACCCAGGAGGCAAGCGGTACGACCACTTCCCTCGCACGGTCGAGGCCTACAGACGATTCAGAAGGATACACAAAACTGCAAAGCTCTGTGACAAATGTTTAAAAGTGTAGCGACTAAAAACGAAATGTACCTGGGTGTTTTTACACCCATATAGCCTTAAGTATTAACTTATAGTATAACATAAGGGTTAACTTACAACCATAACTTTTGAAGTTTTATCACTACTTCAACTCAATTTACTAATAATAAATAAAATATATTGTATCTTACGAATATCCATACTAAGCCAATAGAGGACAAATCGAATCGAAATTTATCAATTTCAACAGTCCTATTAACGGATACCTGCTGATTATTCACGAATTTGTATCAAGGTATAAAGGGTGCTTAAATGTTAAATGATTTATTGAATTATGTTCTTTTTAATAAAAAGTTTTTTTTGGTTCATATTTATCTAGAAAATACTATGTGCAGAGGATTTACCGCTCAAAATCAAGCGTTTAACGCGAGACGTTGTCCCACTTAAGTTTATCACCACCACCACCACCGCTATACCAAGGCTTATAAGAGTATTAGAAATGAACCTACGTCGTCTGGCAAGACAAATGTTTCTCTTTTGAAAAGCTCTAAAAAGCTAACTTTGAGCTTATTTTGTCAGTCAGTGTATCGTGAAATTAGTGACCTTCGTTAAAACTTTATATATTTTGCGGTTTGAGCCTCCATTCGAAGTGTTCGTTGCAAGATTACTTTTACTTTTATATTTTCTCAGACGAGAGAAATTAGGTTTATTGTTTGCAGGGATTTTAATGTAACATTCTTTATTATACTAAGATTGCATATGCTGTCGTGAGAGAGAACATCTGACTGTAGATATGACGATTGTGGGTTCAATTCTATTTTGAATGATTATTTTAGGTGTGTGCTTGCTTTATCTCGCATTTTTTAAGGTAGGGAGAAAGAACCTACCTTCGGGATATTGTGTGTTGAGTGTCTCAAACGAAACTCAATGCCGCGTTTTATCTTATTGCAAGGAAATGAAAATAATTTATTTCTTACATTTTGCAGCTGCTCCATGACAGTTTCTTTATTTATATACTCGTGTGTTTAGATTATTTTTATTTCTTCACCGTATTGACTTCCACCATATAGCACATGAACAAGCACAACGACACTATCCCGCCCCTGCACGGTCAATTTCGACCAGACCGCGGCTGCGGCATCGTTGGATGATGGTGTGTGAGCGTTCTGAAGGTACTTCTTATGTTTGTTTATATTAAAATTGTATTTGTTTGGGGATTTGTCATGTTGATTAATTTGTAACATTAATATTAGTCGTTGGTTCGCGCACTATCGCGAAACCATTGTGGGTTCGATCCCCACTGGAAGAGATGAAATATTTTTCATTTATTCGCTCTGCACTCAACACGCAATGCCTCCAGAATTCGGCAGAAAGTGGGGAACGGAGTGTCTTAACACTACCTCTGCCTACCCTGCTGTGGGCGGGATACAGCGCGAAGCTGATTTAATTTTATTTTTTATAACAGCAAGGCACACACCCCGCAGTCGTATCTTGAGTGTTTTTACTGTTTCGCACTTCAAAAGGTAAATACGAAACCCTTATACACTTGATATCTTGAAGCACAGAAAAAGGCAACGAGCATTTATGAATCGGTTTTGCTGCATTTTGTATGAAATTCACATAATGAATAACCTATAGGGTACTCCCTATAGCACTCTATAGCATAGAGTGCAATTATGAAGTGAGAACTTACCATATAAATAAAAGAAAAAAAATTGAAAAGTGAAAAAATAGGTATTTCATAGAAAAAAATTACAAATTTATATTTATAGTTAATTTCATAGAAAATGAGTGCATATGGGCATATGCAAACGCAAAGCTTGTCTTATAAGTTACACTTCCCGTTGACGTGCAATCCTGAGCTTTTATTGGTTAGTAATTTTTTTTGGTTAGGAAGCTTCGGACGCCCACCGAGGCGAAGACGAAGAGAGAAGTTGTCCTAGCTTCCTTATTTTTAAGCCAACTTTTTATTAGGTGAAGGCAGTTTTTAACTAGATATTTTTTTTTACATATAATCTCTTATAGTCTGGTTTTACCGTACTACTAATCTTTTTCTTGTGTTCTCCTTACAACGTGACATTGGTGATGATCAGTACTCAATTGGCACATTACCAACGCCATACTCTAAGAACAAAAAAAACAGAGCCTTGTTTCATTCCAAAGTCCACTTTTCACGAATAACTTAATAATTTTAAGTTATTTTTATTTTATTCTTTTTGAACTGTGGAGCTTACCACAGCTTTTCTTCCATCTCAATATCCACCGAATGGGAATCGAAATCACAACCACAAAAATCACTTTAAACGAAGTGTTTGAAGGCTTTATTTTTTTTAAATAATCACTAATCATACACAAACATCTGATATAACAATTTACATGATAATATATTGCTAGCTCTGTTCCAGCGGAGCATGCAAGCGATGTCAAAACGCTATCCCTGACAAGTCGAGTTAGACAGATTTATGCGCCTAATAATATAACGTCCGTTCGAGAATTTAGCAACAGCGGCTGAAATTATGTGATTTCTATTTAAATAGTTGTATATTATTGGATTATTGTATTTTATTATATTGAGGCCATCGTGGCGCAGTGGAACAAGTGTGTGACTGTAAACGTGTCGGTTGTGGGTTCGGTTCTTACTTGTAGGAATGGTATATTTAAATTTTCGTTTTTCCGCTCTGTTAACAAGGCAAAACGCAGCGTTGCGTTCCATCATTCAACACGCAATGGCTCGAGAATTCGGCGAAATTAAGAATGGAAGTGTCTTAACACTAGTTTCCCAGGTTGCCTCTGCCTATTCTGCTACGTGCGGGACACAGCGTGAAGCTATATTTGTAGTTATCTTACATTCAAAATATATAGACGTAAAAAAAAGTTTCTTGCCTTAATATTGTCAAACATAATATAATTTTTAAGAAGTTTAGGCCGTCCTGGCGCAGCGGCACAGTTAGACTGTAAAGTGTAAACACGACAGTTGTGGATTTTATTCTCACTCGCGAAATGAATTATTTTCATTTTCTTCGACGAATGTGTCGAAAGTTCGGGGGGTGAGTGGGAAACGGAGTATTTAAAAAAAATCAGTTTCACAGCAGGAACTTAGTGTAACACACTCTGTTCCCGATTTTCTGCCGAATTCTGTGTGTGAGTGGCAGAACTCAACACCGCGCTTCGCCTCGACACCAGAGCGAAGAAATGGAAATATACATTTATGTAAATATTTCATCTCCTCGAGTGGTAATCGAAGCCACAACCAGTCGGTTTTACAGTCATAATTGGTGCCGCTGCGCCACGACTGGCCTCAAATCAAATGAGTTATTTTCATTTTCTTCGACGAATGTGTCGAAAGTTCAGGGGGTGAGTGGGAAATGGAGTATATAATATATGTATATTCTATAATGAACGATCGACAGCAGACGCCTACAATACTTAATGCTCTTGATTACTAATTTAGAATCAGCGTAAAAGTTTTGAACAATTAAAGGGTAACCGGTATAACTTTGAGTAAGATAAATTGAATGTTAAATTTGTTTTAGAAATTGGGTGATTAATGTTCTAAAATATTAATATTGTGGATAATACAATATATCCTATAAAGGTTTCAATATACGAGTATATATATTTAGGGTTCCGTACCTCAAAAGGAAAAAACGGATCTCTTATAAGGTCACTTTGTTGTCAATATCTCTCGAATGGACAGATGATGAAGATCATTTATCTCGAGATCATGTGGAGGTATCAATATGAAATATTAGAGACCCTAAGAGACGAAAACAATCAAACTTCTAAATCAGCGCAATCAAAAGATACGAACACTTATGCATTGTTTTTTCTGCATTTTTTATGAAATTCGCTGTAATCAAAACTTGTAGGGACCGCTCCGAAGACACTTCGTGCCAAATTTCATATTTGTATTAGAAAATTTGGCACGAAGTGAGAACTTACAATATAACTAAAAGAAAAAAACTGGTCAAACGCAAGTCGAATCTGCATACCGAGGGTTCCGTACTAATTTCAGGATTGTATGTCAACGGGAAGAGCAATTTATATAAAGAGATAATTTATGTAAAGAAACAATTTATATAAAGTAAGAACAATTTATACAAACTTAAGTTTAGTTTTACGTATGCATTCATTGTGTATGGAAAGAACTACAATTGTAAGTCAGTAATGATTTTTAGTATGGAAAATTTAAAAATATTTTTTATTTTATAATAATAAAAATAATAAAAATAATAGGAGGCCGGTCGTGGCGCAGTGGAACGAGGTGTGACTGCAAAACCGACTGGTTGTGGGTTCGATCCCCACTCGAGGAGATGAAATATTGACTTAAATTTATATTTCCATTTCTTCGCTCTGGTGTCGAGGTTAAGCGCGGTGTTGAGTTCTGCCACTCAACACGCAATGCCTCCAAAATTCGGCAGAAAGTGGGGAACGGAGTGGCAGAACTCAACGCCGCGCTTGTCCTCGACACCAGAGCGAAGAAATGTAAATATAAATTTAAGTAAATATTTCATCTCCTCGAGTGGGGAACCGAACCCAGAACCAGTCGGTTTTACAGTAACACTTTGTGCCCCTACGTCACGGCTGGCCTCTTTTATATGTATCATATACAGAATTGATTTGTTTATCTTTTTATTGTAGAGGTAATTATTTTAATAACATTACAACAAGTTCAGTAAAAATAGTGTTAGATTATTAAAAGACCACAAACTTGAGAATGTGAACGCTACAGGTTGTGGGCTCGATTTCCACTCGAGGAAATTAAATATTTAATTTTTTCATTTCTTCGCTCTGGTAACGACGGAGTGGGAGTGGGGAACGGAAATATCTTAATTTGAACGGAGCGTCTTAATACTATGTTCCAAGGTACATTCGGCTTACACTGCTATGTGCAGGATACAGCGAGAAGGTAGAAAAAGATTTAAAATTATCAATCACGTTTATTTATTAGGGTAATAGTTAAGGTACTTGATGCAACAGATTTGGGTTCCAATCTATTTGTGGTATTGTTTTTTTTATAGTAGTGGGGGGTGGTCTGTGGTCTGCACTTCACTCGGAGATGAATGAAGTTGGGAGGGAAAAGGGAGTATATTAACAATAGGTTCCCTCAACCTACTCTGCAAAAGTGTAAAGCTATTTTATTTATTTCTATTTTAATAATGAAATACTTACAATACATTATACAAGGCAATTTTACAATAAGATTCAATATAAAAATAATACTGACTTAACTGACATTTTCAACTTCCACAAGCCTTACAACTAATTATTTGTGAAATGCCAAAAGATTTTGTAAACGGAATTACCATTTAAGCAGTTAATTTTCCAACATTAGCAGCGGAGCTTTCTATTAAGAATGAGATTATTCTGAACATTTAAAGTATTACTATTGAACACTTAAAAAACATTATTTTCTACAAAAATATTTTTTTTCTTTAGGGAGACATTTTTGTATATATTTAACAATATTTAAGAAATAAACTAAAGTAGTAGTAGTTCAAAAATTACTTAGAATAATGTTTATAGAGGCCATCAACAGCCAGGCGGAACGCAACCCCTTTTCTTGTTACCAGAGTGAGGAATTGAAAATATTAAATAATTAATTCCTCCGAGTGGGAATCAAACCCACAACTGTCGCGCTTACAGTGACACGCTGTGCCAAATTGCCAATACCACGTCTGGCCTCAGGATAATATCAAAAATAGATATTATCTTTGTCGGGGCAATGAACATACTTAGAAAAATACAAAACAATAATTACATGATATTTTAAATAGAAAAGTAGAATAATATACCTTAAATATATGTACTTAGTTTTTCAAAGGAACTTTTAATTTGTTCTAGCAGTCAGTGTAATATAAACAAACATCACCGATAGCGTCCAGACTGTAGAGCTAGCTGGGGGCATGACATCACGTCGCATCCGGAGACGATATTTTTCGTTCTCATTCTCTTATAAAGCTTCGTATTCACGATTGAAGGAACTTTTCTGATAAAATTGTTGTGTTGATTTGGTGTTTGATAATATTGTTATTATAGTTTAATATAAAACCTATATAATACATATATTTATCTAATTATGTTAATAAAAAAGTTATGTAAAATAATAAAATAACAAATAACATAATGTAGAAAAAGTGATGAAGTCACTTCATGATAGAATGAACTCAAATATTCAACCGCTTATGTTTTCTTGCTTAGTTTCTTGTGCTCTGCTAAAATCAAAATGAATAATAAGAATGTACTGAAAACAAATAACTGAGTAGGACTAAGAAAAAAGAAAAAAAATTTTTCTTTCACCCATTGTATACATTCCTTACATCCAAGAATTGTTCGAATTCCGTCCATTATTGCTTACCTGCGCTGAAAAACAACAGGATTTCTCGATGTCTGTTTTTGTACGGTTCGCCGTCAGAATATTTTATGCTGTACCTCTCGGGTAGTGTTTATGCCTCTTTACTATTGATTTATGGAGATTCCTGAAGCCAATACACAGCTCCAATGCTATGAAAATATTCAGATAAGGCATAAATATCGAATATCCCGTAAGGCATGGAAGGATCAAGGATCTTGTTTAAGTATTATTGGTCTTGCCCAAAATTATTTGGAAAAAATATTAAAAGAACAGTGTATTTGATTAATAAAGTTTTTTTGGACCGATTGAGATCCAAGTTTTAATCTTTAATAACAGTTTAGCAGAGGTACAAGTGTGTGACTGTAAACGTGACGGGTGTGGGTTCATTTTCTTCACGAGAAAATGAATTATTCAATATTTACAAGGCAAGCGCGGTTTTCAGTTTCGTCATTCAACACGCAACGCCTCAAGGTTTCAGAAGAATTATGAAACATAGTGTCTTAGAACTAGGTTCTCTCTGCCTGCCCTGCGTGATGCTAAAAAAACAGGTAATATAGAAGGCAAGAAGGCTGTCGCAGTGGCACAGGGTCTGGCTAAGCGCGACGGTTGAGATTTCATTCTCTGGTAGACAAATAGTGCCGCAACACGCTGAAACCGAGTTTCTACTCTACTCAATAAAAATATTTAAATAAAATTATCTAAATAATAATTTTAATATTTTAGTATGGCTCGTGATCCCTTTGAGCCCTTTCGTAGTGATCGTAAATAATCCAAGATCTTTTAGAGATTCAGAGGTAACAGTATTAATATGAAATGTACCATAAATTGATCATAGGATCAAATAAATATATTATGATAAATAAAATGCCATAGTCTGTCCGTTTTAATCTCCCGTAACATTTCTTAAGTATATCGAAGACGTCCTATCCTCCTCTCTGTTATAACGCAATGTAACTATTTAAAATTGGGGGTAAAGTGAGAGTCTTAACATTATGTCCCCTGTGACATTACGATGCAGTAAAAAAAGGAAAATATTTTTTTTTTGGTTCCTGAAATTAAAGAGTTATATTAATATAGATATATTTAATTAGCAGATATAACTTATGGTTCCAATGTTTCATTCAAATCTTTTGTTTATTCCAATCGACTTCTTTGTTCTTCTTCTTTATGACCTAAAATAGATAAGATCATAATTATTGTTATATACTTGTCAGAGACATTTTATTATTATAAAATAGATATAATGTATATAAATAATTATAATAATATCTCCTTACACCTTTTATTTCTAAAATAGGCAGCGTGTTTTTGAAAGAAATTAATTTTTCCTTCGCTCTGCTTTCAAAGCAAGGGGTATCGATGAGTTCCGCTACTCAACGCGCAACGCCTCCAGAATTCGGCGGAAAGTGTGGGGGGCAGAGTGTTTTAACACTAACACTTTCTCTGCCTACCATACGGTACATTCGGTATACAGCATGAAGTTGAAAAAAAATCATATAACAAAATTGACACTAAAGTCTAATTGCACATAAAATGCAATAACGCATACTACTCTATATTGTTTCTGGTGTCGCTATTAACGTTAGAACAAGATCATCGACAATCCAGTCACGTGAAGACCTCAATTATTCAATAGGTAGCATTCGGAAATAGAAGAATCGCCACTGCCACTGCAGTTATTGCGAAAATAGTATCTTTTAAATTATCTATTTTTGTATCGTCGGGAAAATGTTTACGATCAATTTTAAGTGGTATCGATTTGTCATCGAGTTGTGTCGTTATTTAAGAGAGAAGCTTAAATTATTTATTTTATGATGAAGCACTGGACATTTTTCCTTTAACAAAAAAGTTTTTATTGTAAAGTAACTATTTACTATTAACTTCCACCAAATATGAGCCCCATATACATATATGGCTGCCCGTCTAGGATAAACTAATCTGATATTAGTAAAAAGAAATTGAACATCTGAAATTCTCAAATGCGTCAGATTAAGGTAGAGTGATCTAGTAATGCTAAGTGATGTATATTCTACTAATCTGACAATTTGAGAGTGACGTAAGGTAGGGGGAGGACTACAAAGTTGTAAAAAAAAACGTTATCTCGACTTTCTCGAGCGTCGCAATTCTTTTTTTATTCAGAAGGAAATAATTAAACTATTGTGAAAAATATATAATTTGAAGAATTCCACAAGCCGAAGTAATAATAATTGATCGATAAATTTTAATGCAGCTACAGGTTTCCTATAGTCCTCTTTCTTTCTTTCTTTATATTTAACTCTTATGTACGACCACCTTCATCATTTAAACAATTAGATTAAAATACTTACATTTTTAATAATACATAGGAAATGGATGATATCAATATCTGACGTACTGGAGTATGTCCATACAACAATTTTTATCGGATTATTTGATGTCGTTCGATGAGAGTAAACTGAGTATTTTCGGAAGATATCAAGTACCGTGGAAAATCTAACTAATAAATGACTTTTACTTATTGATTCTTATTTAGAAAGGATAGAAGAGCAGAATTTATTTTGTATATTTGAAATATTTTGAATATTTTTTCAGTGTAGAACAGAGTAATTAAGTGTGTATAGAGTTATAGTTTCTAAAATGGAAGTTATTTTCTTTTGCACCAAATAACAGTGACTTTCACATCAACTATAGTAATCTATCTAAATTTCTGAAGATCTTTATGGTTGAACGTGATAATCTGAAGAACTATTTGTTCGAATAATAAAAAATGTAAAAAATAGCAGCAAGGTTCTATAGTCTATATAAAATCACGGCAAACGTTTCAATGTACCTACTGTATCTATCCACTTAAAATATTTTTTATTTTATACATATCTGGATAAAACCATATTTGAAAAGTCCTAAAGCTATGATACGGATAGCATAATAAAACAATCGAGGCCGGTCGTGGCGCAGCGGCACGAGGTGTGACTGCAAAACCGACTGGTTCTGAGTTCGATTCCCACTCGAGGAGATGAAATATTTACTTAAATTTATATTTCCATTTCTTCGCTCTGGTGTCGAGGTTAAGCGCGGCGGTGAGTTCTGCCACTCAACACGCAATGCCTCCAGAATTCGGCAGAAAGTGGGGAATGGACTTCCGTTCCCTCTGCCTACCCTGCTGTGTGCGGGATACAGCGTGAAGCTAATTTAATTTTATTTTTATAATAAAACAAAATTAATCATCAAATCTCTTTAATAATTTAGCGTTACGTATCCGGCGCCTATATTGATATCTTTTCCTGTTTCAAAAGCTGTCTGGGGTATAAATGCTAGATTATAATATATAGATAATAGATAAAGGTAAAACAGGCTTGCCTATCTTCCTTGATCTAAAAAAAAACCTTCGACACTGTATCCGTCCCCATTCTTATGAGCAGGTCAGAAAGCATCGGTATGCATAAAACCTTGAATAAGCTAGGGGAAGGAATTGCTCTTATGCAAACGACACTGCCGTAGTATTCACTGCAGGTGATTGGAAAATATTTCCAATCACAATCTTGATATTGCTACAGAACCTTCAGTGGGCTATTCCGCATCGCGCTTGGCCGGTTTTTTCTTCAATACACTTAAATAAATATTTCTATATTTCAAATGGGTTTAGCCAACGGGGGCCATTAGTTAACTAAATAAAATCGTTGTGGTAAAATCATGTGGTGTCTGTACATGTACAGAAAGATATATAAGAAAAAATGTAATTGTTTGAAAAAATTGTTACTTGCCAAAAGAACGTATTGTGTTCTTTTGGCAAGTAGCAATTTTGTTTTGTTGACAACTGTTTTATTGAATTGGCTAAATCTTTTTATTTTTAATTTAATTATTTCATATTGTCGTTTTGTTGTTGGGAAGGGAGTTTATGTAGTTTATATGCAGTAGAAGAATATAAAAGTATTTCTGAAAGTTCTTTATTAGTTTCGTACAATGTATCTGGCGCCTACTTTGATACCTTCCCATGTTTCGAAGGCAGCCTGGGGTATAAATGCAGGATCAACCAAGAATCCGTTTGTACCAAAGGAATTTCTATGTGCTGGCAGTTCGAAAGTGTAAGATAAGCCTTGTCCGATCATAAGTTGGGCATAGTCACTGGCACCACCTGATGCAAAGTAACGGATGACGTCAACAATATTTCCTACTCTATAATTAGGGTTGCTGGGCAATTTGACAGAGTCAATCCTTTGGGCCATCTGTACACCAACCATGTTGAGAATAAGAGCGTTAGGTGGGAGAGTTCTGTCACCAAAACCAAATAGAATCATACTTCCAAAACTGTGGATATCAAGGAACAGCCTGATACGTGATCGGTGCTCATTGAAAATATTTCTAGTAACTTGAGTTTCTGGTTCAGAGAACGCTCGGGGTCCATGGAAAGTATCCGTGCAGGGTGAGTTACTCGAGGCAGTTCCCCACATAGCGTCATAGTTTCTATTAAGATCAACTCCTGGGCAGATACCGTAGCCAGTAGCGCGATTCTTCCTCCACATACGAGTCTAAAAACATTGTTTAAGTTATTTAAAGGTAATGTAAATCTAAGTATATGTATATTTTTACAGCACAATGCAAAAGTCTATATATATATATATATATATATATATATATATATATATATATATATATATATATATATATATATATATATATATATATATATATATATATGAGATCCTAATCAAGAAAACAGTCATAAATTCATTTCAAAAATCGATTCGAATTAATTCTATCCTCATTCGCTTTTGAAGGAGGCAGCACTAGCACTTCCTAAATTTTCACTTTTAAAATTATAAAAAAAAAGAAAGAAACATACATACATACGTACATACATACAGACATAGCCTCATAAACACATTACGATTATTTGCGTAGAGCAGTTGATTAATAAACGAATATAGTTTGCAAGATATTTCTTCGGAAGAGGAATGGATGATGCCTATTTTCTTTTTTTTTATATATTAATTATTATATTTATTTTTATGAGCTAGTATTAAAATAAAAAGACTTACATTAGTATGGGTAAATTCATAACCATCAGGATTGGCAATAGGTATGATTATCCAGTCGATATTCTGCACCAGGTCACGGTCTGTCACATCGACTACCAACTTTTGTATTGCGTACAATGTCACCGGAAGTGTGATCCATTCTCGGGCGTGGAGGAGAGATTGGATGACAATTACTGGCTTCCTTGTATCCTAAAAAAATATATTATCAATGTTTAAATGAAAATACATTTAAGCGGAAATAAAGTTATATTTCACCAAATTGTCACTAAGTGTTGAGTAAGACGTAAGTTTTTGTCAATGTAATTGTTAAAATCATAGTGTTAAAAGACATTTCTTTATCAATAATATATAAAATATTTTTAACACTTTAAAAGTGCAATTCCACACTTAGGATTTTTGGTTTGATTTCTTTTAATATGGCGTTCCGAGCGTGCCAGTTGAGCACAAAATCACTTCGCCAATGTCACGTTGAATGGAGAACACACGAGAGAGGTTGTTAGGATTTTTTTTATAAATATAACGGGATTCGAACAATGTTGGTTACTGAAAGCGACGTTAAAATTTTCATATTTTCAAAAATATATGCTATATTTGTTTATATTTTCTATTAATATTTATTGCTATACTTTACATGGAAGTTAGTCGTGGATATTCTCAAATACTTGATGTCACGACCTTGCACACTTCGTCCGCCAGACAAAACGCGAGCTACGTTTGGGAACCTGTTGGCTATATCCACAAGGTGCCTGTCAACCTGGAAAGTTATGTTGTTAGTGAAGAGTAATATACATTTTTAGAAATTAGTATTACTGCTACTTAAGATTTACATAACTATTACTAGTATTTTGAAACTTCAAAGCTTCACTCTGTATGACGCAAATAGCGAGCAAGGAGGAAACTCCATTCCCCATTAGGACACTTTCGTTCCTCACATTCGTATTTTGACCAAGTGGTATTTTTTATATTATATTTATATAGAAACTCTTGTTGTTGGATTTTGTAAAGTTCTAATAAAAACTGTAAAATATTATAACTTACCGCATTGAATCTATGAATTTGATCGAAGGACAGCCGAGAACCTGATCTGCTTGGATCTGACGCGTTGCTCTTTAGGTTCCATTCAGCTAAAAGTTTGTCTTCAAGGTCCAGAATTCTGAAATTAAATTTAATATTACTTATTTAGAAAACGTATAAAAATTGGAACCCAGCGAGACTCGAACCCGCGTTTCCTGGATCGACCGACCAAGCGCTCTGACCACTAAGCTATACTTTCTCATCAAGCTACGTCGAAATTTTTATACGCTTTTTACAATTTATTTAATAAGATGATAAATATTTTCCTTTCCTAAGTGTGGAATAACACTTTAAAAAATGTTAAAAGAAAATAATACTATTATCCTATTTCATCGGTGATGGTGACGGTTGTAGGTTCGACTCCTACTGAGTGGAATTCATTATTTTCATTTCCTCGCTGTGATAACATCGTGACAACAGACAAAGCGTGGCTTTGAGTTCCACCACCTAACACGTAATATGTACATATATATCGAAAATTTACCGGTCTGTAGGGAAAGGGGTCTCATTATATTAAATTCCCTTGATTTTCCCCTAGACTATCGTGCTGTTTGCGGAATATAGCGTGAAGCTATTACTTTTTCTGAACACCAAGTGGATTCAAACCCTCAATAGTCGTCGTACACTCAGGTGACACATGGTCCACGTTCTCATACATAAGTAGAACTTATACATAACAATATTTCACACAGCAGTTTAATCCAAAATTTTGCTTTCGTTATAAAGTAATTAATGGGAAGGAATTTTGTAATTTCATGAACGTGGCGTATCTTTCTTACTTAGCAAGTTATTAGCAACTTTGACTGCGAAGCTCAATATCTCTCTACATATCATAATGTGGATAGTTGCAAGGATTGATTTTCAAATTTCTTGCTTAGAATAGCTAATAGTTTTTTTATCTTTAAATATTTGCCATACTTGATGAGATAAAAAAACTGATAGATCATTAAATCTTGTGATAAAATATTTGTTTTTCTTCAGCTTCACGCTGTATCCCGCCTGTAATAAGATAGGCAGAATGAACCTAGTTTTTAAGACACTTCGCTTCCCATCTTCCGCTAAATTTTTGAGGCATTGAGAATGGTGGAACGCAAAGCTGCGCTCTTATCTTGGTACTAGAGTGAATAAAATAAAATTGTGGTAAATAATAATTCATTCCCCCGAGTGTAAATCGAACCCGTAACCGTCGCGTTACAGTCACACGCTTGTGTCCTTGCGCCACAGCGGCCTCAATGAATAAATCATATTCTATTATTTATCTACTTTTTTGCTATAACATTTATGATGTAATTATAATTTCAACCTTGGATAAAACGGTGGAATTCACAATGACATTAATCAAGTCATTAATTAGTCTTTCTTTATATATTCACAGCCCATTCGTGTTCGCTGTTCCAATTTGGGAACATTCAGTTAAGATGATTCTTGTAACATACATTTTGGGAAAAATTTACATGTTAATAAATATGTAATAGTGTTTTAATATCGACCAGGTGAATATGGTCAGTTGTGTAGGTGATCGAACATCTTTTTTATTATAATTAGTTGCCTGTGCCTACCCTGCTGCGTGCGGGATACAGCGTGAAGCTGATTTTTTTTTTATAAAAATAAAATAATTTACATGTTATAACTTTTATTCTTATACATTTACAATACTTACTCTTTTATATTAGATGAATCGATTTTATACTCGACATTGATCGCTCTAAGTCCACTTTCAAATATTTCTTTCATTTCCTTCGCTACCATGATCAATCCTTCGCGTCCTGGGAGTGCGTATGACCAAACATCTGCATTGAGGTGTTGTGCAATTGAATGCACTTCTTGCATTTGGTCCAAACTGTTAACTTTTACTTCATATAAGGAATATCTGTAAAATATATTAAAGCTCAATTAATAAAAAAGCTTTACACTTTTTGGTGCATATAACAAGGAGGTAAAGCAAAGGGACTGAGACGTTTCTCCTCTCATCTGATTGCTGCTTTCTGACTAATTTTCTTAAAGATCTTGGGATTATCGCCGCGCTACTAGAGCGTGAAAATGCGAATATTATATGTAAATCTAATTATTCCATTCCCTGAATGGTAATAGAATATATCACCATTGCGGTACCATCAGTCAGACGCTGCCCCACTGTGCCATATCTAGATGTATATATTTAGAAAAAATACTATTTAATATCTTAAACCGCATATAATTTTAAACGTAGCGGGACTGGAACCTGCACCTCATGCGTACCGTTCTTGTTCTACTTTCTTTGAACTTAGAGACCATATGCTGAAAATTCTATAATACTTTTTGTTCTGTAGAATTTAAATTTGTCATTGATCATTGCACTAAATAGTCACGTGGTGCAGGCACTATGACGTATGAACTAATTAGATTGATCGATTTTTATTATTATAGTCCAGATTCTAAAAAATGTTTACGTTTGTGCGTATCATACTTAAAATACAGTTTTCATTTATTTAATTATTATAAATCAAACTCACCCCTCATATTCTTCATGTTTCGCATAAACGAAATATACCGAAACTAACAAACAGAACAAAATTTTAAACATCTTGGCCAAATATTCAATAAATGACCAAAAGTTGACAACTAAATGTTCACGATTTTGAAATATCCTTATTTTATTATAATTATTTGGGATTAGCAGAAGTTATCAAATATCGATAACGATTAAAACTTGTTAATCCAAGTTTTATCATTGGATTAAAGTTTAATTGATGATAATATTTTGATAAAATAATAATATTGATAAATAGTTTAAAGTCGTAGGTCATATTTTGTTTTTGCTAGCTCGATTTCAACGTTTTCGAATAATATTATTCTATCCTTAGTTTTGTAATAATACTTTAAAAACTGGGGTGTACCAACTAACAGGTTTTTTTAAGTCAACTTACCGCTCCCATTGAAAATATTTCCGTTGTTCACTTTCCGCTGAATTCTAGATGCATTGCGTGTTGAGTTGCGGAATTCAACGCCGCGCTTTTTGCTCGCAGTAGTTGATTATATATATATATAGAGAGAAATCTATCTACTGTAAATTCTTTTATTTGCTTATTATATTCCAAGCTTTTTGTGAAATGAAATTTTATTATAAGAAGAAGTTATACATGACTTAGTTGATAATTCCTTATAGTTGTCTATAAATATAGATTTTTTGTATTCTCCATCCCGGAGAAAGGGCGCTCTACTTCACAGCAAGTTATTTGCTTATTATATTGATTTTAAAATTGGTTATTTTTGAGTCCATGTGAATTAGATTAGTATTAGTAGATTACATTAGAGCTTTTAGCTTTTAAATCAGGGGTTCCCAACTTTTTCTTGATCAAGGACCACTTTTGTATAATTCTTGGTAGCAGGGACCACTATGCATGTAGGTATAATAAAAAATAACTGTGATAATCAAATAGAAACTTCGTCTCACCATCCCCAGTCATAAAATTAAAATCGTTCGCGGACCATATTTACGCTTTTGCGGACCAGTGTTTTAAATGCTCTGTTATATAAGCGTATTTTTTAGACTTTTTTAGAATGTTTATTTATTTCATAGTTTTTAGCCCGGCTTCATCATATCAGTTCGAGAGTACCACAGATTTTGATTGGAATGAGCCCAAACCCAATCTTCATAATGTCCAAGTTTCATGATGACACAACAATTAGAAGTGTAATTCATATTGTCAGTTTTACGCTATATTTCGCATGCAGCAGGGTAGGCAAAGGGAACCTAGTATTAAGACATTCTACTCCGCAAGTCCCGCTGACCGCTCGAGGCATTGCCTGTTGAGTGGAGGCTTTGTCCCCTTCATCTCTAGATACGCCAATGTGTGGATATCAGATCACACGTGTAGATGTCAGATCACATATGTTGTGTTTCACTTGAATAAAAATATCTTAAACTACTTTCTATATATATTAATATACTTTCTATATATAATAATATTTTTGACAATATTTTATTTACGTAAATGAAGTACAGTTTTAACTTAACCTAACTTGCGTGGCTGGCTACACACGAAGCTAGAATAGAATCACTCATTGTCTACTAAATGAGCTTATTGTTCGATATAACATGGACCGTATACGATGTCGGAAGTGTCTCGATGGGTTCTTATAACAAATTCCTTCGAACTTAAACAATTTCACTTTGTACCTTAGGTCATTTATTTATATTACTTTAAAAAACAAGTCCCCGTTCTTGCGTGGGTGGATTTGTGTATGGATTGTGTTCATTTTTATAGTTGCCAAATCTTTGAATGTGTTTATCTACATATACACAGGGACGTGGTCGTAACCAAATGTAGAGGGGGTTTCTACGATGAGATGAGTCATTAATTTAATCGGTGGCAGGACTTTGAAATTGGTCCGACTAGCAGCGACCCGACCTCGAATCAATGCGGTAAGTTGTGTATTGGGAAGTATTTACTAATTTTATTACGAAGAACTTATGAACAGGCTCCCGGTTATAACATTATAATGTAAACTGACCTCCTATTACTCCCATTCTTCCGAGCATGTACTCACTGTCTGCCAATCAGTGAAAGCATTAATTTAATATCCAGTGAAGGCATGAGTTACGAGCATGTATGAAGCTATAAAATTTAATTTACTTAGCGGTGCCTATAGGTTCTATATTAGGATTAGGTAAATTATTTATAGTTAAAATATATTTACCTCTATCAATATATGTAAGAAAATCTTTCAACACCATTCTGAACCATCTCTTGTCCTAGTTGGAAATTTGAACATAATATTTTTATACTATATTTTTAACATTTTAAACGTGTTAATCCACACTTAAGAAATAAAAATACTTATTTAGAAAACGTATAAAAATTTGGACGTAACGGGACTTGAACCCGCGCCTCCTGAAAACCGACCAGGCGCCCTGACCACTGAACCATGAACATATGGCTACATTTACATTCTTCGAATGTGTAATCATATGTGCCAAAAAGATCGGGATAACGATAAACCTGAAGCTTCAAATTGTTTCTGCATCTATTTTACTAATTGACTATTATTCTGCAGAGGTTTTTTTAATAGCCTATAGTATTTTTATTTTCTCCAAACAATTATCCTCTCCGATTCTATTCGTAGAAAAATGCAAATATTTAACTATTTAACTTATCTATTTATAAAACGCAGCCAGCAATTCATTAACTGTAGTCTTTATTTTTCTGTAATGTCACTTGAATTATATTTTTAATATTTGATTTCTTGACTTATTATAAAAAAATACTTGGACTAATTACTCTGAAAATTTATCTTGTTGTTAATAATTTATTATAAGGTATCCATCGATAGCAATTAAACAAATTTATATAATGTGTTAAATTTTATTAATAATTATTTATGTCATATGTGAAGTTCACATTTGGTATAAATTCAGGAAACATAACATTTTTAAGTTAGAAAATTGGAGACCCCATTTAACCATCAAAACTATTTTTATAGTTAAATGGGGTATATCAGGAGTAGAGAACGAGGACCAGACTGAATATTCGAAGATGTTGGTGACAAAGATATGTAGTGATTGTACCAATTTGTCCTCAGCTGCGTTTTCATCACGTTATTGTTTTATAGATTAGTGTAAAGAAAGAAAATCTGTATGTTTAAAAATATGATTGTGATACTATAAATATACATTTCATAAGAATGTTAAAATCACGCAACATATCGTGCAGCTACTTTGATGCCTTCCCATGTTTCAAAAGCAGCTTGATAAATAAAAGCTGGATCAACTAAAAATCCATTCATATTGTTTCCCATGTTCCTATATGCTGGTAATTCATATGTATATGAAAGACCAGAACCAATCATGATTTGGGCATAATCACTTGATCCACCAGATCCAGAATACCCTAAGACATGGACAATGTTTCCAACTCTATAATTAGGTTTTTCAGGCCATTTAATGGAATCGATTCTTTGTGCCATCTGTACACCCACCATGTTCAATATCAGGGCATTTGGTGGGAGAGTCCCATTTCCATATCCAAAGAGAATCATACTACCAAAACTGTGAATATCAAGGAAAAGGGCGATACGAGACTGTAATTCGTTAAAAATATTTCTAGTTATTTGTGTCTCAGGTTCTGAGAACGGTCCACTTCCGTGGAAAGTGTCAGAGCAAGGTGAGTTACTTGATCCTGTTCCCCAATTAAAGTCGTGGTTTCTGTTGAGGTCTACTCCCAAACAAAAACCATAGCCGGTAGCGCGGTTTTTTCTCCACATTCGGGTCTGAAATAATTTGTAAGTGTAAGTGTTAGTTATCATAAATATTAATCTGAGAAAATATAATGAAATCTTTTCTTTAATATTATATGAAAAAGGATCTTTTATTTTTTTCTTTCAATAGTCTTGCAAAAATCTATTTGAATAATACAAAACTAATTTTGAAATTGTATTTAAACCATAATAGTATGAACTAGTTCATATAGCGAGTTTATAGATAACAAAACTAGTTATATTAGAATATATTTTAAAAAGATATAAATATATGTATAAAATATATAATAAATTCTTATATTTAATAAAACTTATCAATATACTAGTGGGCACGCGCAGCTTCGCCCGCGTATTTGGGTATTTAAGGAGTGAATTCTAAAAAAATCATGAAACACGTGTTCAATGAAATGTTTTTAAGAGTCTGAATTTCAAATTTTTTAAAAATATGTGCCGTTTTAAATTTTTTTCTATACAAACTTTCAACCCCAATTTCATCCCTTTAGGGTTAAAATTTTTCAAAATCCCTTCTTAGTGGATGTCCAGATTATGAAAATGAACATCTGTCCAAATTTCACGTTTCTAGGCACAGCGGTTACGGCTTGCTTGCGTCTTACCTCAGTCAGTCAGTACACGTCCTTTTATATATATAGATTTACTAACATTAGTATGAGAGAACTCGTAACCATCAGGGTTGGCTATTGGCAAGATGATCCAGTCTATGTCCCGCACAAGATCCTGTTCAGTCACATCAACTACTAGCTTTTGTATAGCATACAAAGTCACCGGAAGTGTAATCCACTCACGAGCGTGGAGTAGGGATTGAATGAAAACGACAGGTTTATTACTATCCTGAAATATTTAAAAACAACAAGTTCATATAAGTTTTGTAGGAATATTATTATATAAGAATATAATATTACGGCAGGCATACCAGCTTTGTTTATAGTCACATAGTGAAAATGATCTAATTAATTATTAATTTATTATTATTTATGTGAATACTCCATTTCTGAATTTTACATTTACACAAGTTAGACAGAAAGTTTTTAATTTTTTGTACATTTGATGGCTTTCACATGCAGAACCCAAAGCAGAAATTTTAATGTGTAATATATAAAGTAAAGATTGTAAAAATACCACTAATACTATTTTAAGCTGTTATTATTACTTATTATAAGTTAATAAGTTCACCAGGTTTATCCGGTTCAGTTCAGTTTTGTCTGCGAGATCAATAGCGTCGATCACATTTTAAGTTTTATATAATATCTTTTCTAATTACCTCGAAATTTGATGAAGATATCCTCAAGTACTTAATATCACGACCCTCTATACTCTGTCCCACTGAAACCACAGAAGCTACATTAGGGAACCTATTGGCTATGTCCACGAGGTACTGGTCAACCTGAAAATTTAAATATGAAATTATTTTAAATGAAACTATTTAACCGTATAATTGTATATATTTAATATTATACATTATAGTGTAGAATGCGAGGTAATTAAAAAATCGTTGACTGTAGTGTCAACTGATAGACGAATGTAACCTCAGTCTATCCGTGACCACGGACTACTGCAAAGTATTCGAAACGTCGGGTTTCCAAAAGTGTACAATACCAAATATATACATTCAAAATATTCAAAATGGGTAATAATCGTGTAAATCAAAGATCTTATTATGAAAATATTTTCTAGGCAAAGCTTAACCACTTTCTGCCTTATTTTTGAGAAATTGTGTGTTGAACAGCGGAACTCAACGTCACTCTTAGTCTTGTTACCAGAGCAAGGATTTTATATTTTATAAATAAAAATTAATAAAAATACCTCAGCATAACGATGAATAGCGTCAAAAGATAGACGAGGATTGGCCCGATTATAATCTGAAACATTGCTCTTCGCTGAGGCTTCAGCTAAAAGCTTATCTTCGAGCTCTAATTCACTGGAAATATGAAAAACAAAATTGTAAATGAAATTTTAAACTGTATTTTTTTTCCAAATGCACAGTTTTTCTCGTTAGTAAGATACGCAAATAGAATCCTGTGTCCCGTTCTCCACGCATCGCCCAATTATGAAGGCATTGTGTGTTGAATGGCAGAACTTAACGCCGAGCTTTATCTTGTTACCAGAGAGAGAAGAGAAATTTTCCTTTTATCTCTCTGGTAACAAGATAAAGTTCCAATTCCTACGAATAGGAAACGCACAAACAGCCAGACGTGTCAGACGGTGTGCTGCCGCGCCACGACAATTTTTTTTAGCTTAAATATACTTACTATTTAATATTTGAACTGATGATATTATATTCCACATCATTAATCTTCAATATTTCTTCAAAAGTTTCTTTTAAATGCTTTGCCACTAGTATTAACCCATTCCGTCCGGGAATAGCTTGAGACCAGATGTCAAGATTGAGATTTTCTACTATATTCTGTATTTGTCTAATTTGATTTTCATTGCTTACTTCCACTTGATACAACGAGTGTCTGTAAAGAGTTACGAATTAAAATAAATGACTACCTACGATAAGAAGATTAAAAAAAGAACTATTTTAACCGGATTAATTGCATATATTTTGGTATTGGTATACTCGTATATGTACGTTTTAGAAAAGGGTAGGAAGAGGGGACCCTGTGTTAAGACACTCTATACCCCCTTACCGCTGAAATCTGGAGACATTGTGTGTTGTGTGGCGGAACTCAACGCCGACACCATAACGACTTTGCCTCGACACCATAGCGAAGAAATGAACATTTAATTTTAAATAAATATTATATTTCCTCGAGTGGGGATCGAACCCACAATCAGTCGATTTTGCAGTCACACTTTGTGCCTCTGCGCCACGACTGGCCTCATTAAAATAGTATGTATATCTTGATTATATGTTTATGTAGTACATGTATCAAAAAATATAAATTAGCAGAATTGTTCTTCAGTTTCTGCGTATTTATAAATATAGCGTGGTGGCAGAACTATACTAGGCGGGTACAGTCCAACTTCAAAACACTACCACTTTGGTGTGAAATTATACTTAAATAAAACGGTTAAGTGCGAGTCGGACTCGCCCACTGAGGCTTTCCTACCAATTAAAAAAGTTCAAAGTTAAATTTGTATGAAATGATTACGCACTGAATTTCGTACATAACTGCTCGCATCTTTTGATTGCTTTGACTTGGGAACTTAATACTCTCTGTGTTGTAAGGGACCATAGATTTAAATATTTGATATTAATTTTAGCTTGATACCTAACAATCTCGAACTAAATGGTCTAGACAGACAGACAGACGGACAACAAAGTGATTCTAGGAAGGTTCCGTTTTTATCTTTTGAGATACGGTATCGTAAAAAAAGAAAGGTAATATAATTATAATTGCTATAGAATGTACTCTAAACTATGAATTATATAAGCTTAACCTCCATTGAATTACCATTAACTTTTGAAGAGTTCCACTAATCAAGTCTTGGCTTCATGAACAGACCAGTTCTATGATACCATGTTGTTGCATTGTCACCTAAGCTTTGTATAACTAGCAAATTTCAAGATTTTACAATTGTTACAAGTGGGCCAAATACAGCTTCCTAATTTTAATAACAACGGTTATATAGCTATAATTCGATGTAATAGAAACTTGATAATAAATAAATAAAAATCTTACCCATCATATTCTTCATGTTTAGCTTCGATCAAATATACTATAATGGAAAGAAGTAAAAATAACGAAATTTTTAACATTATTGCCTATTGTATGTGTTACCCTATGAAAATGTACTGAGGAAAAGAAATCAGACAATCTAGATTTCATTATGTAATTGAATTCTAATTACTATTACATTTAGATTATCAATTAATTTAATTTTTTTTATTCAAAATTATCATTACTAGACTACGATAATAATGATAAACACTCGACACAGATTGATATAGTGTCATGTTTTGACACTTAATGAATTCCAATTCGTATTTCTAAAATTCGATCTTGTTACCTCGCTTAGGTTTAGAGTTGACAAAAAAAATAATAATTAAAGAGTTGACAAATTTGTAGTTAATTTGAACGCGATAGACATCAGATCACTTTTGTAAAAAAAAACAGTCTGTTTTAAAGTATCATTAATTAATTTCTAATATGTACTTTGAAGACGGCACTAGTAGAATGATTAAATATTTGGTGTCGATTGAGAGAGGAGCTCGGACAGTGAAGGGGAGCGGTAGTGCACATTTTAAAGGGACCTTTAAACTACACTACTACACGGACTACACTTTCGCTTCAAATCCCAGGCACTACTATAAGATCCTCATTCCATTTTTTCTCTCTCTTTGAGCATATGACAATATTTAATGTTATATACGTATATTACTACAACATATTAACATATATTAAAAATGTATATATATCGATATATCTACAAATAAAAATAAACTCGTGACTCATATTTGATGAAAATGAAAGTTTTCACATTACCAAAGGATGATTTAAAATTTAATCATATTAAATCTGAAAATCCATGTACGTGTATTTTTATCAAATTTTCAACTTATATTAATCCTATGGGATTAAACATGATGACAGAATCACTTAAATATCGATAATTGTCTAATTTTGGGCTAGTACTTTGAAGATGGCTACCACAATGAAAATATATATTTTTGCGTTGATAATGTCATTTGCTTTCGCAAAAAATGAAGATGTTGCAGGGTGAGTTATATTTATATATTTTTGTAAAAATTTAGCACGAAATTGGGGAAGATAAGAAACATAATATTCCGTGGTGGTTTCCACCGTGCAAGGAGGCGAGCTAAAAGTGGTCCCCGTGACTCGTGATCTGACTTTCTTCTTTTTCTTCTTCCGTTGTATTCTCTGTCCATCTTACTAAATTGGTTATTTGTATACACTTAATCTATATATATAAAAGGACATGTATCTGACTGACTGAGGTAAGACGCACGCACAATCGTAACCACTGATGGTAGAAACGTGAAATTTTTACAGATGTTTATTTTCATAATCTGGACATCCACTAAGAAGGGAGTTTGAAAAATTTTAACACTAAAGGTATGAAATAGGGGTTGAAAATTTGTATGGATTCTTTTTTAAATTGGCACCGATTTTTATAAAATTTGAAATTCAGACTTTTAAAAATATTTCATTGAACAAGTGTTTCATGGTTATTTAGAATTCACCCCTAAGGGTGCAAATAAGCGGGCGAAGCTGCGAGCGCCTACTAGTTTCTGTTATAATATTCAAACATAGCAGCATGCAACTTCGCGCTTGTTCAATTACGTCATCTGAAGTTACACAAGTTTATTAGTTAGTAGTTACAATTTCTTATTAATAAGGAATTTCTGCTACTTTATAGTTCTAAATGCGCACATAAAATGCAACTATATTTTATTCTCATGTTTTTGCTATATTTATCGATAAGTATATATTTAATTGAATTATTTGAATTCTTTACACTAGGTTCCATCTACTTACCCTCTGACATACGGGATACAGTGTGAAGATAAAAAAAAATGCTTATTTGCGTAAATACAGGCCAGTCATGGCTCAGAGGCACAAGCATGTGATTGTAAACGCGAAACATTGTGGATTCGATTCCCACACGAGGAAATGAAATATTGAATATTTTAATTTCTTCGCTCTGGTGTCGAGGCAAAGCGCAGCGTTGAGTTCCGCCACTCAACACGCAATGGGGACGCAGAAGGAGCGTGTTAATGCTAGCTACAATGCTGTGAACGGGATACACCGTGATGCTAATAAAAAAATATTCTTAAAAGTTAAAAATCTCTCTATTTCTCTCTTTTAAACTTGCTTCTTTAATATATTTCACTATGCAAACTTTGTACTTGAGAGTTGGTCTTTTCAATGAATTCATTCAAATCTTACACGACTTTACTACAGGTGGAAATCCTATTTCGTCCGACCATCAAATATTGATCAATTGCGCGCCTTAAATAAAATTGTGGAAGATTTGGACTTAGACGTTTACAGTCATGCTGCTGTAAATCGTGAAGGCTTAATTCTTGTAAAACCAGAAGCTGGTGGCTTTGTTGAAGAGCTGGACACTGCAGGTATATCTTATAAGATCCACGCAGAAGATTTAAAGGCGTAAGTAGCAATATCCTATATAAATCCTTCTTATTTTCCCTTATCTCACAAAATATTTAGTGATAAATCACTCTGTTTTCATATTTTTATTAATTTTTGTATAAATATTGTTTGAGTAATTATCCTACGCATCATCTAAGGAAAACGTATTTGAATAAATATTCTTCAGTACTTTCAAATATAATATTTCAAATCAATTAATGACGCCAATCGTGGCGCAGCCGCACAAGGGTGCGTCTGTAAATGCGACAGGTTGTGGGCTTGATTCCCATTCGAGGCAATGAAATATTTCATATTTTCGTTTCCTTGCTCTGGTAACGAGGCGTGGCGCGGTGTTGAGTTCCCCCACTCAACAATTAATGCCTTGAGAATTCGGTGGAATGTGGGGAATGGTAGTGTCTCAGTGGGAACGAGTGTCTTAGCACTGGCTTCCCAGGTTCCTTCTGCCTACCCTGCTATACGCAGGATACAGCCTGAAGCTAAAAGTAAAAATTAATTAGTTATTTAGAAAATACTGATTATCGTTTTAATGTTTGTTTTTTAAATAATTAGTAGTATGTAATTTTTCAGCCATTTCGACAATGAGGAATATATTTTTAAATCTAAAAGAGGTCAAAAAAATAAAGGATTCGGCGGGAAATTACCATACGACCAATATCAAACTGTAGAAACGGTGAGAAATTTGCTTATAAAATGTAGAAAAAATATTTTGAGTAGTTTATTACCGATATAGCAAAAAGCCATTTTGAAATTATCTTTAATATAATAAAACAGTATAAAAATGTGTATATTTTTGACAAAAAAAATATTTAGAGCGTTTTATAAGAAGTGTAATAAAACAATCTGTTTCTCTGTGTGTTACACGCACATCTTTGGAAATACTGCACGGATTTGGATGTAACTTTCTGTTTTATATCTTCTTTATAAATCTTTTTAATACTTTTAATACCAGGATCTAGATTATTATTATTTTGAAGACTGGTATAGCTCACATAGAACTATATCAGTACAGCTAAACTATAAAATATAATTAAATACCACCTGACCCTAATACTGTGGAACGATAGAAAAATTAAAATGTGACGAAGGCCCAAAGTAGTCTAGCTAAATTATAAAAAATAATGAAAACAATATCTTAGCAAGAGTTGTTTAGTGTAGTGGATAATGAATTATATTTCAAACACAAAGATAATTTAAAATATGGGCCGTTTGGCTTAAAATATGGCTATTAAAATAACTTCTCTGGCTTAACATTATAATAGCTTCAAGCTATATGACGCGGCGGGGTAGGTAAAAGCGCCTAGTGTTAAGACACTCCGTTTCCCACTTTCTGTTCGATTTTCAAGACATTGTTTGTTAAGTGGGAAATGATGGCTTGAGCGGCTTGTCTTGTTACCAGAGCGAGGAAATAAAAACGATTGCTTCCTTCAATAGATAATCGAACCCACAATCATCGCACTTACAGTCAGACACTTTTGAAATTTATTTTACGTTATAATTTGTAATTGATTCCAGATTTATCAATACCTAGAAGATATTGCCAAAGAACATCCAAATGTTGCAAAAGTGGTTACTCCAAACAGCTCATTCAACGGCTTGCCAATAAAATATTTGAAAGTTTCGACAACAAATTTTGAAGATTCTAGCAAACCTATAATTTTCATTGACGGTGGTATTCATGGCAGGGAGTGGCTGTCGATCCCACCCGTAACTTACGCTGTCCACAAACTGGTTGAAAATGTGACAGAGAATGATCTCTTGGAGAAATTCGATTGGATTTTATTGCCTGTTGTAAATCCAGATGGTTATATGTTTTCTCGTGTTGTTGTAAGTATATTATATACTGTGTATTTATGTTATTGATGGCGAAGTGGGACGTTTTTTTAGCTTTACGCTGTATCACACCCACAGCAGGGTCGGCAGGAGCACCTGGAAACCTAATGTCAGTCCGATCCATACTCCTTTCCTTTTAGTTCTGAAAGAAGTATGTGTTGAGTAGTGTAATTCAACGTTGCACTTTGCCTCGTTGTCAGAGCCGGGAATTGAAAATATTAAATATTTTATTCCCCTTGAGTGCACAATTCCTGCGCCACGACGGCGCCATTGGTTCTTATATTCTTGAGACTTATATTTTATATGTACAGTTAAGGAGATATGATTGTCCAAAATTGAATGTAATCCGGGATAATAAAAATTAAAAAAAAATTAATGCCCCCGGAGTTCTTACACACACACAATTTTTGTATAAAACACGTATCATATACATACGTACATTTGAGGCCATTATGGCGTAGGGGATAAAGCTTGCGACTGTAAATGTGATAATTATGACTTCGATTTCCACTCGGAGACTTGAAGGAATCACTATTATCTTCGCTCTGGTAAAGGTAAAGTTGAATTTCGCCATTCAATACGCAATGCCTCAGAAATTTGGCGGAAAGTGAAAGTGGCGTAATGAGGAACAGCGTGTCTAAACACTAGGTTCCCAGAGTCCCTCTGCCAACCCTTCTATGGGTTACAATATGAAGCTAAAAAATAATAAAAACAAAAAAAAATATGTAACACAAATCAACTTCATCCAAATACACATTAATTGCAAAATTTTATCAGCTTATCTTTTTGCTTGTAACTCATATAGAACTTATATCTCTCTCAAAATATGTAAATTATTATAGTAGAATAAAGCAAAGGATTATTATATTTAGATTATCTTGAATACATTTTTATAGTCATTTATATACAAATTTTGGGGATTAATGCGTTTTCATGTTGACAATATTATTTATATGCAAGTATTATTAATATTAAATATTATTTTAATGATAAGACGATGTTACTATTTTATATATGTTTGTATTTTATACATATCTTTAATTTGACACCTACCTACCTGCTTATAATTATAACAATTTCTTTTCGCCCTAAAGGTTGTCTGGAAGAGATGGCTACTTAGCCATAAGACCGCCTTTTGTGCATTTTTCTTTTTTTATTATATTTGATGTGTGTATCTATTGTGGTGTACAAATAAAGTAATAATAATAATAAATTACTTTTTGAACAATCTATCAGCTTCACGCTGTATCCCGCACACAGCAGGGTAGGTAGATGGAACCTTTTCTTTAACCTATTCTGGAGGAATTGCGTGTTGAGTGGCAGAATTAAGCGCCGCATTTTGCCTCGACATTAGAGCGAAGAAATGGAAATATAAATTTAAGTAAATATTTCATCTTCTCGAATGGGGATCGAACCCACAACCAGTTGGTTTTACAGTCACACTTTGTGCGCCACGACTGGCCTCTTTTACAATCTATGTATATAATATTTTTAGGGTTTCATACTTCAAAAGGAAAAAGTAAATCCTTAAAAGATCACTTTGTAGTCCGTCTGTTCGTCCACCAATTATGTCAAGATTGCGTAGAGGTATCAAGTTGAAATTAATATACAATATTTAGGTCTACAGTCAATTGTGTCATAGAAAAATCATGCTTCTAAATAATCGGAATAAAAATACATCGCATAGCATTTTTGCATCGTTTTTGCTGCGTCTTGTATGAAATTCGCCGTGTAATCAAAACATATGGGCATTTTACGTGGACCTATATTTATAAAGTTTGGCACAATTTTTTTCTTTATATGTATTATAAGTGCTCACACTTATAATACGAATAAAAGAAAAAAAGAAAGAAATTGTAGTTATTTTATAGAAAGAAATCATTTAAAACTTAAATTAATCTTACACAAAATGAATGCAAACTTAAATTGGTAAATTAGATTATAGATGCGGGTTCAAATCCTGCTACGTTCAAATTTTTATACGTTTTCTTAATAAATATTATTCTTTCCTAAATGTGAAAAAATATTTAATTCTTTATATTCAAATTATTTACAATTACATTATAATAACACATTAGAATCGACATTGTACTATTGATAGTAATTAAAAATAGTGGAGGACACCTATATATGCAATGTTTAAATCTGTTTTTATGACATAGTTTAGAATAATATATTCTATAGAGGAATCACACATTTTTATTCTTTCACTATAATACATACTTATATATATTCTTTAAAGGTTATTCTGTACTAAGATGGTGGTTCTGTTCCCTCATTTACGATCCTGATATACTTATAATATGTGCATAAAAATTAAGCCATATTTGGTTTTAAATAATAAAACCACAAAAATGTTAAAAAGAAAAGGAGAAACACATTTATATTGCATTTTCCTTTTTTCGTACTTGAAACGTATTCGTTTAGGTAACATTAAGTTTAATTAATAAAATATATTTGGTACTTCCTAAGCATGATTATTTTATGTTTTTTGTATACAGGTACTCTTGATAAACCTATTTAATATAAATGAATGTAACATTATGTATGTTGATTGACTCAATGATTAAAATGTATTCACATCACTACGTCATCTAAACTCAATATCAATTTTTATAAGCAAATACATAATATATATACTTTTTAGTGTAAATAGCGATCTATTTGAGGTAGTCCCGACAATTATACCAATTTTATTTATATACTTTAATGTCACGAATGTTGACGTATTGTAAGATAGACTAAAAAACTATTGTACTTTCTTCTTTTAAATTGTGCTGAAATAAAATAGTCATTATTAAAATTAAAATTATGTAACTAAGCTTTATTTGCGAGTAATCAACGTAATTTGATTGAGTCAGATATTTATTAATCTACTTGTAAATCGTATTTTCCGGTTTAAGTTTATAATAAGAACCGGGCTAAAACTCAAAAAAATAAGGTACCTTCAGACCCTAGGCTATCACCATACTTGGGAGTTGATGTTAGTCATGATTTCGTATGCTAGTCCATGATGAAAAAAAAATATATATATACCTGTAAAAAATATTCAATAAGAAAGGGAAATGATTAGACTTTGATTATTGCAATATATACAAGAGAGGGACGTACGCTGTGGCACAGCGTATAACTAGAAACGCAACATTTGAGGGTTCGATTCCTCGCTCTGGCCACAAAAAGCGCCGCCTTGATTTCTGCTGTTTATGAAAATGTCTTGAAAATAAGATATAACGTGGGGATTGAACACTCTTCACAGGGTTCCATTTGCCTTCCAAATGTAAGTAATTCGAAGTATAAAACGATGTAGACAACACATGTAGGGCATACACATTATTAACAATCAACAAATACCTTTATTAGGCTGCCCAATGTCAATTTATCCCCTTTTATATTTCAGAGCGCTGCATGGCGAAAAACACGTTCCTTCACTGAAGATCCTTTCAGCCGAATGTGTCCCGGTGTGGACATAGATAGGAATTTCGATATAAGGTGGAATACAGTGGGAGCTAGTGAGCTTCATTGCTCATACGTGTACCCTGGAACACACGCTTTCTCCGAAGTAGAAACTACTGTCGTCCGGGACATTTTGGAAGAGAACGAAGGAAGGATTGCTATGTATATATCTTTTAGCAGTTTCGGTAGTATGATTTTATATCCATGGGCCTATGAAGAGACTCTGTCGATGAATGCCTTCGGTCTTCATACAGTTGGTGTTAGTATAGCTGAGGCGATTAACAGGAATAAATTACCTAATTTTGCTGATTATGTTGTTGGAAACGCAGCCATTGTACGGCAGGTCGCCATGTCCGGTACATCTGTGGACTACGCCCACTCTCTCGGAGTACCTCTTGCTTACTCTATTGAACTGCCAGGTCTTTTTGGTGGATTTTTCATGAATCCCATATATATTGAGCAAGTTTGCTTTGAAACTTGGGAAGGTATTGTGAGTGGTGCAAGACGAGCTGCAGATATTCTTATAAATTAAACCATTTGTAACAAAAATTGGTAGTCATTAATTATTTGATTATAAAAATAAATGAAAATTGTATATAAAAATATGAATTTTTATTTTATACCCAGATATTTTGTACAATTTTAGAGAGAATGAAGTGAAATGTATGAGGCCGTTGTGACGCAGTAGTGCAGTATTTAACTATTAACTCGAATGTTGTGGGTACGATTCCTAACGGGAAAATGAATTATTTGCATTAGCAAATAATTCATTTTCCTTTCTGCCTTGTCTTCAAAGCGCAGCTTTTAGCTCCGCCACAAAACATACTATGTTCTTAAATTAGGCAGAAGATGGGTAATGGAATGTTTTACCCTACTTTGAGCGGGATACGTATCACATCGTGGAGCTAAATTAATAAACACTCATATAAACGAGGAAAAAGTAACAATTGTTATATATCACATTTAAATATTAGATGGATTATGCAGCTATATGACCAAATTAATCTTGAAGGATATTTGGGGCTATATTTCGTAGTGTTGTGTGTAATAAATTCATCATATTGATAAAATGTTTATTATCTTAGGTATTACTCTAATCTACGTTGTAACCGGATGCGTATGGTAATATTTTATACTTTATTCTAAAATTTGAATGCCCTATTTTATATTATATTTATTATATCTCTCTCGGTAATTTAAAAAGATTTCATCGATATGTTCACTATTGTAGTTCAGAACTCAACGCCGCGCTTTGCCTCGACACCAGAGCGAAGAAATGAAAATATAAATTTAAATAAATATTTCATCTCCTCGAGTGAGGATCGAACCCACACCCAGTCGCGCACCCCCTGCGCCACGATTGGCCTCAATTTTAGTAGCAAATATTACATTTAATATTTATTGAAGATTAACATAATCTAATTTAAATGATATTCATAAATTTTACTTAGTAAGATTGTAAAATACGTAAAGGTAATGCTTTATTGATCTTACCAAAAATATTGAAATGTAAAATTTTCCAAAATAGAAATATTCTATTTTTAACGTAGGTTATTGTGGTTATTCATATTAAAACCACTTTTCAAATACAACAATATGAACAAACGATTAGAAGAATATGTTCTTAATTTATGGCTACCTATGGCTCCATTGGCATTGAGATGTTGGTTGGGTATACATGAGATTCTGTATTTATTCAGAAGATTCTTTCTTCAATATGCAAAAAAATAATTTAGGTGACACTTTACACATATTAATAACGAAAAGATTTTTTTGATTTCTTGGTTAAAGCAAACCTATAGTGGTATATATTAAAATTATATTTAGTAGGGACGGAAGATACGAAATAGTTGTTAAAAGGCGTATTGCTGCCAGTAACAGAATTAACTGTCCCTTAGTTGCTTTGATGGGACGGCGAAACGTCGCCGTCAACACTTCGATACGTGGAGTCAGTTTAGCTGACCGAATCCGTAATTACAAGATACAGAAATTGGCAGGTGCTGGCGAGGATATTACAGTGATAATTTTCTTAGGTTTAGGTACTTTGAGAGAATGAGTTAATAAAGAATGGCAAAATGGTTAATGAAGCATGGTGACGTCGGTTGAACTTCAAGAACACAATATCGATGATGCTGGAAACTCAGGTGAAAAGAATGAGGAGCTCCTGGAGGGCTTGTATGAATAGTTTGATGACAATGGACTAGGTGAAAAATGTATGCAGAAATCGTAGTGTTTGACGCTCCGTTCTCACTGGCTGTCTGCGGATAAAGCGTGAAAGTAAAAAAACAAATAAGGCAATTGAAGTGACTATGTGAACAGAGAATGTCTTTATTTACTAGTTTTCATTACAATTACAAAACACAAATAAATTTTTAGTTTGGAATAGATTCGAACCCGTTTTAATTCAAATAAGCCGTTTAATACGTTTCATGAGCGATATCTATAATTTGAATATCTAAATCGGCCAAATTGCTTAAGATAAATTCTCAATAGCCTTATCTTGTGGTAACAATAAATCGACTTCAACAAAAATCTTTGATAACGTTAAAGTTTGGAAGCGAAATTCGACTTTATTTTTTATGAAATAAGAACTATAATAACTTACCTTTACGTTCGTTTTGGTAGGATCGTGACGGACGCAGTAAGATTATCATTTTGGGATCTTTTATAAATATGGCGCCAAACTATTTTGGTTTAGTTTGACAAGATGAAGAGTCTATTGCTAGTAGTGCTACTCGCGGCGGCAGTAGCCGCCAAACATGAACAATACGCAGGGTAAGTCCCGAAAATTTATTACATATTCATTTAATATGCAATGTCTTTAAAATTGGGCAGAGAGTGGGAAATGGAGAGTCTTAACACTAAGTTCCCTCGACCTACCTGGTCATATGTGGGAGACAGCTTGAAGCTAAAAATAATATCAGAAACTAACAATCTTAAAATTATAAAAAAAATTAAGTTGATGAGTGAAATAAAAATAATAAAATGAGGCCGGTCGTGGCGCAGAGGCACAGTGTGACTGTAAATGCGACTGGTTGTGGATTCGAACCCCACTCGAGGAAATGAAAATTTAAATTTGTTCGTTTTGGTGTCAAGGCAAAAGGCGGCGTTGAATTCCGTCATTCAACATATAATGCCTCGAGAATTCGATGGAAAGTGAGAAACGGAGTGTCTTAACACTAGGTTTCCTCTGTCTACCTTGCTGTGTGCGGAATCAAGCTGATTGCAGCTGATTGCAGCTGATTTCTTTAATTAAATAAAGCTCAATAAAATATAATAAAGAACAGAATGTATTGCATTTAAACTTTACAGAACAACACTTATGTTACATGTTATATTTAGTTTATACTGTTGAATTAAATGCTGTTGATTCTCACACGGAAAGGTATTCGTATATTATTTTTAAAAAATTCAAAAGAACTTGTAGCGTAACTGAAAATAAAGAATAATTTGATTTTGATACTGCAAACGAACTCTTATACGATTAAATGAAACTCTTAAATTTGCATTTATTTAATATCAAAATATTTTACCCAACGACTTAAAATTGAGTAAATTCGCGTAAAGTAAAGATTTTTTTAATATTTGATGCCAATTTGAAATCTCTACTATTTTAAATGAAACAACCAAGCAGACCAGTAGCTAACGTATAGTAAAAAATAGTCAAAACCAATTTCACCAATCTAGGTACTGACTTATTATTATGAAATATGTCAGATAGAACTAACTAACGTAACCAGCTGCTTAATTAACAGCCTAGCCTTTTCACTTGACAGCGCGATTTGACTAACGGCCCGAAAATGGCATTAAGCTATAAAGCAAAATATCATTTACTAAAATATAAACAGCTTAAGAAAAAAAATTAACTAGCCTAATATTTTTAGTGGAAGATATTCCGTATTCTATTTTAAATTTTACGTTTGACATCGATTTGTATCGGATAATATACATTCATACTTTTTTGAAGATAGTGTGACTTGAACCCATATGGTTTTTTTACCTAATAGTGGAATAACACTTCAAAAATGTTAAAAAAGTCATTTCATCTTTAAAGAAATAATTAGAAAAATGGTTACTATCGAGCGTCTGACTCGCCTATGAAGGGCAGCAGCAAATAAAATAAATACGGCTCGGTATGTTCTCTCAAATTTCTTTACATACCTTAGTTAAATTATTCACCCTTAATTATTTTATTTTTCTCTCTTCATTTAATGTAGAGAATTTAAAAAAAAAAAACACGGCTGCATCCATCTATATTTCGTACATATGGTAAAAAAGGAACCAACGACTTAACTATTAGAATCATAGCTCTCTCCACTGTAATAGTTATTCTACAATGTCATCTAAATATTTTGACACAACCTTCGCCAATGCAAACGAAGGGCTGTCATTATATAAAAAATCAGGGTAAGCAAAGAGAATTTGCCTTTTGCCTACTCTGCTGTATCCAAGTGAGGAACGGAGTGTCTTAACATTAGGTTTAGTGCTAAGACACTCCGTTCCCCACTTTCCGCCAAATTTCTAGACATTGCATTCATTTGCCTTGGTACCAGAGCGAAAAAATAAAATATTAAGAAATAATAATTCATTTTCATTCTTGAAATATTTAATATTAAATAAAACATATAAAACATTTTTTTTACAGATGGAAGTCCTACTTCGTAACTCCTGACAGCCAGGAACAAGTGATGGCACTGAACAGCAAAATTTCGGATCTCGAATTAGATTTTCTGAGTCCTGCTCTAGTTGGACGTGAGGGGGTCGTGTTAGTGAAGCCACAATATCAAGCCGATTTCCTGAGCCTTTTGTCACGAGAAAAAATTGCGTATCAAGTCCACTCTGACGATGTGAAAGCGTAAGTTGCTTACATTAAAATTGATATTTTGATACTAAGAAAGAAACCTGAACAATTTATGTTAAAACAAAAGGGGACATTATAAAAAGAAGTTTTATTGTTTTTAAGAATTTAACTTAAGAAATTAATTTACTGTCTTTAAACGTGAATTCGTTATACCAAACAAAAACCTACTATTGGTTTGGAGTAATGCTATAAAAGATTTCCATGACCATTTTCGTTTCATGAAATTAAATGTTGAGCAACTAACAATCAATCAACTACACATTAAATTGTTTTATTTTTGTACGGTTTTATGAGTTTATGACTGTAGATAATGCTATGTTATTACTTTAAGATAACGATTAAAAAGATATAAAGATTATAGTTAGTACACTGTAATATTAATCCTATCAACTATAAGGTTTAATAAATATTCGATATTAGCGCCATTTAGTGTTAAATGATTCACATATCATTTTTTATAATAAAAAAAATCTTTCTGTTCTAAAAATAAAAGATAAATTATAAATAACTTAAATTGTTTTCATTTCCCTGCTACAGTAGACAAAATGTAGGGTTGAGTTCCGCCACAACGTGCAATCGAAATCGGCGGAAAGTGGTGAACAGAGTGTTATAATGTCTTAACACTCTTCCTTCTTCCTTTTTCCTGCTTTTTTGTAATATACAAATAAAAAAAAGTTTAAAAGATTTTTTAACCAAATATGCTAACTAAATATATATTTTAAAAAAATATATAAATATTTCCAGTAAACTGGACATAGACGACCAGCTTATCGAAGCTAGGAAGCTTGCGACGCGCTTGCAGAACGGTGGCAGGATCCCTTATGATAACTATCAACCTCTTGATGTTGTACGTGTGTATTTAAATTAACTCTAAATCAATCTAGATTTTAAAAATATTTAATTCTTATACATAAGAATAAAACGTTCTTAAAATAAATAAGGCCATTGTGGCGCAGTGGAACAGCGTCTGGCTGTAAGCACTATGATTATAGTTTCAATCCTCCATCGAGGTGTATGTTAACTTAATCTATATAATTTTATTAATTAATATACTAAGGAAAACTGTGAAAAAATATTATCTTAACTTATTTGTGCAACCTTCAATACTGAAATACAAAATAACATAATGTGCATTTCATAGCTTGATCAAGAGTCGATAATAGTCTGCGATGCATATATTTAAAATATAATTTTATTATACACTAAAATGTATAATTTAAGATACAGTTGATTCAGCTTTACTCGGGTAGTTCATTAGTTTAACGTGATCTCTTCTATTGCAGATTTATGAATATATTGACAAGGTTGCCGAAGAAAACCCTGATGTTGTTACTTTAGTTAACGCTGGAAATTCCTTCGAAGGGCGTCCTCTGAAATACCTGAAGATTTCCAAAGACAAATTCGAGAGCAAAAAGCCGGTTATCTTCATTGATGGTGGAATTCACGCCAGAGAATGGATCTCACCACCAGCCGTCACTTACGCTATCCACAAACTGGTTGAAAATGTATCTGATCCTGAGCTTTTAGAAAGATTTAACTGGATCTTGTTCCCAGTAGTCAACCCTGATGGCTACGTGCATACATTTGCATCTGTAAGTTTTGTCAACAGCAACCGCATTACTCACGACGACGATTGCTTTTAGTTTCGAAATAACAAATTTTATAGATTTTTTTAAACTATGATAAAACACTAAGCCATTCTTAAAGTATAACAAGTAATAATCAATATATAAAACATAAGATAAGATCTGACCAATTAAAAAATTATATGCTTAGATAATATTTTCAATTGATAATTAAATAAAATAATGTCTGTATTTTTCTATTTTAGGCACGGTTTTGGCGTAAAACAAGATCAACGGATCAAAGTGCTCTTAGCACCGTATGCCCTGGAGTTGACGGTAATCGTAACTTTGATTTTGTCTGGAATACAGTTGGCACTAGTAGCAGTCCTTGCAGCGACATTTTTGCTGGGAGCAGAGCATTCTCTGAAGTTGAAGTACGCGCTGTAGATAAAATCCTTCAAGACAATCTTGATGATATAATTTTATATATCACGGTTCACAGCTATGGAAGTCTAATTCTTTACCCTTGGGGTCATGATGGAAGTCTATCCAACCAAGCCTTCGCTTTACAAACTGTTGGCATAGCGATGGCACAAGCAATCGATGCCCTTTCTCTTCCGAACTTCCCTAGATATAGAGTCGGTAATTCAGCTTTGACTTTGAACTATGCAGCCGCTGGTGCATCTGAAGATTACGCTCATTATATAGGGGTCCCTCTGGCATATACCTATGAACTACCCGGCCTGCAAGGAGGTTTGCAAGGTTTTCACCTAGCCCCCCAATATATCAATCAAGTTGTGGTTGAAACATGGGCTGGTATAGCAGTTGGCGCCAAAAGAGCTGGTGATTTACTTAACAATTAAGATTTGTAAAAACAAATTGTTGTACAACATAATAAAAGATTTTAAATTATAATAATGCGTTTGTATACCCTTTACACTATTTCCTTGTTGAAAAAAAATTACATAAAACACTTATTTATAAAATATACCAAACTTTAACTCTTATTAAATTGTAAAAAAAATAATCTTCACGCAGTATTCCGCACTCAACAGGGTAGGCAGAGGGAACATAGTGTTAGACACTTCTTTCCCCACTTTTCTCTGAATTTTGGAGGCATTGCGTATTGAGTGGTGGAATGCAACGCCGAGCATTGCCTCGGCACCAGCGAAGAAATTAAAATAAATATTTAATTTCGTCGTTTGGGGATCGAACCCACAACCAGTCGCGTTTACAGTCACACCTTGAGCCGCTGCGCCACGACTGGCCTCAATTATAAAGCTTGTCTAATAGCACAGCGTTATTTTAGTCATTCAACATTCTCTCAATATCGGATTAAGAAATTAGACTTAAACTAGTTACTTTAAATCCCTTGCATATACGCTTCAGCGTATTATGGCGCTGGAAAATCATGTTATGTAAATAAACTGTGTGTGTGATTTTTATACATTACATAAATATAATAGCTATTTACCCGTTTCTAAGTGCCTATGCTTTTTTTTTTGAGGAATTTTTTTTTTTATTCAACTACCAACTATAAGGCAAATGGGCAAAAATGGCATGGGTCTTAAGATGTTTCTTGAGAAGTACTAAAAGCTATTTGTATGAGTCTCTACTATTGTAACAGCTTACATAAGCTCTTTTATATAAAAAAAATACTTAAACTTTAATTAATGCGGCGTTGACTTCCGCCACGCAATACCGAATGCCTCCAGAATTCGGCGAAAATTGTGTAACGGAAGTGCTTAAACGGGAACGGAGTGACTTAACACTAGGTTCCCAGATCCCCTTTGTCCACCCTACTATATGCGGGATACAGTGAGAAACTGTAATAGTAATGGCACAATATAAAATGTAAATGCTCGTGTAAGAGAATTGAAAGATAATCAAATATATTTCATTAGATAATATTAGATAGATTGCAAGGTAATAGAGTAATTTTTGCTGTTATCAAAAACATGCCAAATTTTAAAATGTTGAGTTTATATCAAATTTATAGTATTTTCTTTTCCACCGAAAACTGTAATCGAAATTACCCGTTGTATAATGGTGTTCATATAATTCAGTAATCTAAAAGTTGATGATTTATAGTTTATTACTGACTTTGATAATACCGACGACTTAAGATGGATTTCGACTTTATTTATTATTAAATAAACACTACAGTGGCATGATTTATTTTCGATTATACGATATTGAGATATAGAAAGATTATAGTTTCACTTATTTTATAAAATAGGTAATGTCGAAGTACGTTGTATTAGTTCCACGAAATGCAGAGTGTGGTGTTACTGGTGTTAGCATCGACGGTGGTGCTGGCAAAGCATGAGCAATATGCAGGGTGAGTCTGAGTATACTTTACACATTTACTTTTGTTACTCTCCGCTCATACTATAGAATATAAAAAAGAGTATTGTAATTTATTTTTATAAAATTTTAGCTATATATTTTTTTTTATTATTGTTTTAATACTAATAATTTTATCAATACAAGGGTACAAGCGTGCGACTGTAAACGCGGCAGTATTCGGTGGACAATGGGGAACTTGTGTGTAATGGAAAAGAAGTTTCTTACTTCACTAGATCCTATGTTCTCTCTGCCTACCCTGCAGTGCGGGATACAGTGTGAACCAAAAAAAACCCATTCCTTGAACAAATTGTATTTAAATGTATCTAATTCAACTGAACAGGTGGAAGTCTATTGTCGTAAGACCTAATAACGAAGACCAAGTCAAAGCACTCAATAGCAAAATTTTCGATTTTGACCTCGACTTCCTGAGTCATGCTCTGGTTGAACGTGAGGGAGTTGTGCTGGTAAAACCAAAATACCAATCCGATTTCCTGAACTTTCTGTTCCAAGAAAAAATTGCTTATCGAATTCATTCTGAAGATGTTAAAGTGTAAGTTATGATATCTGACACTATTTCTTATGAGAATATTCTGATTATGTCGGTCTTTTTTATCTTAATAATTAAATACAGTGTAAAATGCCGGCTTAAATGTCAAGCAGGCTTAAATTGTCTTTCCTTTTCAATCATTATTTCATCTGTTTCATTATTTACAGTCAATTGGACATAGATGATCAACTTATTGAAGCGAGAAAGCTTGTGACAAATTCACGTAACGGTGGCAGGATTCCTTATGACAATTATCAATCTCTTGACGTTGTACGTACATGTTTAATTTATTCTCTAATGTTGGTAAATACTTAGTTTTAAGGCAAAATAATAATAATCGTAATTCGGACAAAGATGAGAAAATGGTTTATTTATTTTAACTTCACGTGCATGCCACGTAGGCAAAGAGAACCAGAGAACCTAGACACTCCATTTTCATTAAGACACTTCCGTTCTCTATTTTCCGCTAAATTCTGGAGGCATTCCGTGTTGAGTGACGGAACTCAACGCCGCGTTTTGCCTCGGTATCAGAGCGCGAAAATTAAAATATTCAATATTTTATTTACTCGAGTGGGAATCCCATCCACAACGTGTCGCACGCTTTGTTGCATCATGGTTTAGATAAATAAAACTAATTAAACATTAAGACTAATTTGATAAACTAGCTCCCATAACTAGAATCCACCCGCTTAAACTTATTCATTATCTATATTATAGTCAAATTATACAAAATGTTTACATAAAATTTACAATATTTATATACTTATAAGTAGTTATCTGAATAAACAAATTGCGTTTTTATTGTAGATCTACGACTACATTGACAAAGTCGCTGAGGAGAACCCCGATATTGTAACTTTAGTTAACACTGGAAAGTCCTTTGAAGGTAGACCTCTAAAATACTTAAAGGTTTCCAAAGATAAATTCGAGAGCAACAAACCCGTTATATTTATTGATGGTGGAATTCACGCCAGAGAATGGATCTCACCACCAGCCGTCACTTACGCTATCTACAAACTGGTTGAAAATGTATCTGATCCTGAGCTTTTAGAAAGATTTAACTGGATCTTGTTCCCAGTAGTCAACCCTGACGGCTACGTGTATAGTTTTGATTATGTATGTAAGTTTACGCAAACTATTAATTTGCGATCATCATTTTTTTTCTTACGATCACGATGTGTTCCGCGTATAGCAGGGAACCTAGTGTTAGGACACTTAATTTCTCCGGTCCAATTTAAGTTTGAAGGATGTAACTCTCTGACGCGCGCGCTTTGTCTTATTGCCAGAGCGAGAATGAAAATTATTCATTGCCTTAAGTAATAATCGAACCCAAAACCGTCACTTACGAGCCACGACGGCCTCCACGACCATCAGATATTTTTCCCATGATCTACAGAAAATAGATGTAAGTAAAATGCACTGAGCAAAACCTGTTGTATGTAAATTTTGTTGTATGTAGATAATTTGATCTGATATAAAAGAGGAGCATCTTAATTCATACTATACAGTAAACTACACTTTATTTATGTAGTTTTTTTATTACATGTATACAAACATAAAAAAATCCTCTTTCAGGATCGTCTATGGCGAAAAACTAGATCGATCGATCAAAGTCCTTTTGGCGGGATATGCCCTGGAGTTGATGGCAATCTTAACTTTGATTTTGCCTGGAATACTGTTGGCACTAGTAGTAGCCCGTGCAGTGACAAATTCGCTGGAAGCAAATCTTTTTCAGAAGTTGAAGTGCGAGCTGTACGAGATATTATAAAGGAAAATTTGGAAAACCTTATTTTATACATCACGGTGCACAGTTACGGCAGTCTCATTCTTTATCCTTGGGGTCACGATGGAAGTCTATCAAACCAGGCTTTTGCTCTTCACACTGTAGGCACTTCAATGGCTGACGCAATCGCAAAAGTTTCTCTTCCTCATTTTCCTAGATATATAGTTGGTAATTCAGCTTTGGCTTTAGGTCACCAAACTTCTGGGGCAGCAGAAGATTATGCTCATTATGTAGGTGTACCTCTGGCTTACACTTTTGAGTTACCTGGCCTGAACAATCGTTTCGATGGATTTCACCTGGATCCGTCATATATTAATCAAGTTGTTGCTGAAACCTGGGCTGGTATAGCACTTGGCGCAAAGAGAGCTGGTAATTTGTTCAGAAACTGAGTAAATTTATGTTTGCTCTAATAAAAAAAGTATCATGCTCATTAGTTTTATTGAATACTAGCGGCCCGCCCACGGCTTCGCCCGCTTAAAATACATGATTATTGATTTAAGCAGAATTGATTGACAACTATAATAAAATAAAATAAATAAATAAATCAGCTTCACGCTGTATCCCGCACATAG